>JAGFNQ010009788.1:0-86126 GCA_024364735.1 Boesenbergia rotunda | reverse complement strand
GGGGTGGTGAATACTTAAGTCAAGAGTTTCAAGATTATCTTAGGGACAATGGGATATTGTCCCAATGGACTCCGCCGTATACACCACAGCATAATGGTGTATCTGAGAGGCGCAACCGAACCTTGATGGACATGGTTAGGTCAATGATGAATCATGCAACTCTTCCAAAATCCTTTTGGGGCTATGCACTTAAGACAGCTGTTTACTTGCTAAACAGAGTCCCGACCAAGGTAGTCTCTACTACTCCATATAAGACATGGAATAGTAAGAAACCCCACTTAACTCACCTTAAGATATGGGGTTGTTCTGCTTATGTGAAGCGGATTGTATCAGACAAATTGGATGCTAAGTCTGATAAATGTCTATTTATTGGATACCCTAAGGAAACGAAGGGTTACCAATTCTATCATCCCTTGGAACAAAAGGTGTTTGTTTCAAGGCATGCTGTATTTCTGGAAAAAGAATTTCTTTTACAAGAAAATAGTGGGAGTGGCATTGAACTTGATGAAGTTCAAGAAACTCCAATAGACATTACAGAGACACCTAGTCTAGAGAGATACGGATTTCTCGTAAGTGAATCGAACCTAATAATGATGAGCTATCAGTTGAACCTAAAACTACACCACCTCTTCGTAGATCTGATAGGACACGCAATATTCCAGAGAGATACGGATTTCTCGTAAGTGAATCGAACGACGTGTTACTCATAAGCGATGACGAACCTATCAGTTATGAAGACGTTCTGAAAAGTTCAGAAAGGGACAAATGGCTTGAGGCCATGAAGTCGGAAATGGATTCCATGTACGAAAACCAAGTATGGGACTTGGTTAACCCACCTGAAGGGATTAAGCCCATAGGGTGCAAGTGGGTTTTCAAGAAGAAAATCGACATGGAAGGTAATCTTGTTACCTTTAAGGCTAGATTAGTGGCAAAAGGATATCGTCAGAAGCAAGGAATTGATTATGACAAAACCAATTCGCCAGTAGCTATGCTTAAATCCATTCGGATGCTCCTAGCCATAGCAGCTCATTATGATTATGAGATATGGCAAATGGATGTGAAAACAGCTTTCCTTAACGGAAACCTGCTTGAGGATGTATACATGATACAACCTGAAGGTTTCACATCGGTTGATAAAACCAAAGTATGCAAGCTTGACGATCCATATATGGACTGAAGCAAGCATCTAGGAGCTGGAACATCCGTTTTGATGAGACAATAAAAAAGTTTGATTTCTTACAAAATCCAGACGAACCTTGTGTGTACAAGAAGGTAAGTGGGAGTGCAGTCGTATTCCTAGTATTATATGTCAATGACATCTTACTTATAGGAAACGATGTATCAGTCTTACAAACAGTTAAATTTGGTTGTCCAAAACTTTCTCCATGAAAGACCTGGGAGAAGCAACCTATATCCTTGGGATTAGAATCTATAGAGATAGATCAAAACGGTTGCTTGGTCTTTCGCAGTCTACATATATAAACCGAGTGCTAAAAGGGTTTAGTAAGTCGGAATCCAAGAAAGGTTACCTTCCCATCAGGCATGGGATCAACCTTTCAAAGTCTATGTGTCCGCGCACAGAAGACAAGAGGATTTGCATGAATAAGATTCCTTATGCATCCGCGATAGGATTTATCATGTATGCTATGTTATGTACAAGGCCCGATATATCGTATGCTTTGAGCATCACAAGCAGATACCAGTCAGATCCAGGAATGGATCATTGGGCGGCTGTTAAGACAATCCTTAAGTACTTAAGAAGAACTAAGGATGTGTTCCTAATATATGGAGAAGGAGATATGGTAATACGTGGGTATACAGATGCCAGTTTCCAGACAGATAAGGATGACTCCAAATCGCAGTCTGGATACGTATTTACTTTGAATGGAGGCGCAGTAAGTTGGAAAGGTTCCAAACAAGACACCGTAGCGGATTCCACCACAGAAGCGGAATATATCGCAGCTTCGGAAGCAGCAAAGGAAGCAGTCTGGATCAAGAAGTTCATCTCCGAACTTGGCGTGGTTCCAACCATTGATGATGCAGTGCCGGTTTACTGCGACAACAATGGAGCTATTGCACAAGCAAAGGAACCAAGGTCTCATCAGCGATCCAAACACGTGCTTCGCCGCTATCATCTGATCAGAGAGATTATAAGTAGGAATGATATACAAATTGAGAAAATTCCCACTGAAAGGAATTTAGCGGATCCTTTAACAAAGGCCTTGCCTCAGAGCAAGTTTGAGGGTCATGTTAGAGCTTGTGGTATTGGATACCGTAGCGATTGGCATTAGGCCAAGTGGGAGTTTGTTAGTGATATGAGAGAAGTGTCCTAAGGCAATCGCCTTATGATTGTAAATATTTATTTTAATAAATGATAATTCACTATTTGAGTATACATGTTTGTATTTGATTGAGATCTTAAACTCATCTACTGAATGTCCGCAATACAACTCACAGCATAAGAGAATTTGTGATAGGATCACAACTAGTGATTATCTCTAAATGTGCAAATGTGAAGTATTGAAAATATCCCTAGTCGATGAATTGATAAATACGGACACTATCAATTCTGTTGAGACTAGCATGGGTTATTCTCTAATTAGCTGATTCTCACTGGCTGGTGGCATTGGGATGTCCGGAGATAAACATGGATGCTAGTTAAGGGAACTAGTTCATTGGAGTGACTAGCTGTAAGACTTCATATGGTTATCTATATAGATATGTCAATGAAGTTCTTACTGCGGCTTAAGTGCGATGTTCCTTTGACTTGCGGTGTTCAAGTCATCTTGGTCATGGAGACTTATACTTTAACATCTTAAGCAAGCATCTCCAAGGAGGTGTGGACCCAGGATGATTGGGTATAAGCCGAAGTGCCCGAAGATGTTTGAAAAGCCTACAAAGGATTCACCACTCTTTGCGAGGAGATGTATACCCAGGCCTATCGTCGGATTGTTACTCAAAGCCTCTGGCCAGAGCATATCATGTTTAGAGTGCGAGTCTCTAAAATACATGAGAGTAATTAGAAATCCAAAGGACGAGAAAGACATTACTTGGGCTAGGTGTGACGTAGTCAGCCTAGTGGGGACTGACACAAATAGACCGTGTCCTGAACCAAGTGGGTATAAGATGGTGAAGGGAATGGGGCACGATTTATTAGAGCTGCTGAAGGGTTTCAGAATTATTTCTGAGGTCAACCGTTGATCTTTCGATTAATTGGGGGTCATGATGTACTACTAGGTGCCACTCATGATCGTTCTATAATTAGTTAATTATAGACGGACAACATAAATCGAAAGCCTATTTAGTCACACGCACTACGAGTAATCCGAGGGATTTAAAATGAGTTGAAAATTGGATTTTCCGATCAAGAGAAATAAGTCGAATCTGAATTTATCAGAGGCGCAATGGAAGCTAAAAATGGCTAAGTCTTTTGAAGGCTTATTGGGCGAATTAAATGAGTTTAATTCGCGATCGGTTCGGTTTGAATTGGCCGGCCAAAGAGGGTGTCCACCCTCTTGGTTTGGCCGGTCACTACAAAGGGGATAAACCAATTTATTTGGTTTAATTAATAAAATAAATCTAGCCCGATTTGTTTTATAAATTATGGATAAATAAATTTGTATAAAGAAATTTATATAAATAAATTTATAGAAATTTATTCTTTTTATGGAAATTAAAATGATTCATGGAATGATTTATTTTAATTTTATAAAATCAATTATGAATTGATTTTTTCATAATAAGAAAGTTTATAAATTTCTTATAAAATTTATTCCATAATTAAAGGAGAGAAATATTTGTTTTATTATAAAGTTAGTTATAATAAAACTAGGCATAACGGAATTATTCATAAGAAAGATTATAAGATAAATTTCTTATGAAAATTAATTCCGTTAATTCCGTTAAGAGAAAGACTTGGTAAGGGAGAAGCAACTATATAAGGAACCAAAGGCAAACCTTGAATACCTAATCAATTAATCAAGAGATTAATTGCTCTCTCTCTCTCTCTCTCTCTCTACACGCCTCTCTCTCTAGGGCCGATGCCCCTCTCTCTCTAGGGCCGGCTCTCTCTCCTCCCCTAGGGCCGGCGCAACTCCCAAGGTGGGCGTGAGCTTCATCCACCAAGACGACCTCGGAGAAGAAGAAGCGAATCACATCTCCTTCCTTCTCGGAATTTAAATTCCATCTCTTGGTGGTTAGCTTCCTATCTTTTCTCTTGTTCTTCTAGTTGTGCCTTTAGAGAATCTAGTAGTTCTCGTCGGTACAAAACTCGTGACTTTGCGAAGTCATCCCGAAGAGAACTCGGCGTGGACGCGAATAGAGGCGAAGCTTCCAAGGGACGCTACGGTTGGATCTCGTCCCTTTCTTCGAGTTACGCGAGGTACTAAGTAAATTAATTTTACTTTTCCGCAAAGTTTTATTTTATGATCATGTCCACACACCATAAGGTTGCATGCTAGATACGTGGTTAGAATAATTTGAGAAATTATTTTATGCTAATTCTTCCGCTGCACGTAAAAATTTAGAATTTTACGAACCCATATCCTTGTCAACATGCACCCGGTCCCAACACTTTTCACTATCGAAAAGTCTCCTTGAGGTGGAGAAACCTTTACAGCAGTAGCTTCCTCTTTACAGATGTAGAAATACGATGAAGGAAGCAAGAAAACACTCTACAATTTGGCAGCACTTTGTTATTGTACGGAACTGTACAGACACGTGTAACGAGGCCTCCTTTTATAGGTGAAAAGGACATATTCGCAGTCTGTCCAGACGCCCACCAGTCGACTGCCCCAAGGGCAGTCGACTGGCCCGGCATTAAATGCCGGCTAACGGCTAGTTTTGGGGTATACCAGTCGACTGCCCAGGGCCAGTCGACTGGTCCGAGACTGCGAACTCTCTGTGGGTTTTGACAGTCGACTGCCTTCGGGCCAGTCGACTACCCTGCCTCCCAGCTCAGCTCCAGCCACTTCAAACCTTCTCCTTCGCGTGTGCCTTCAGGTATGCTCCCTTGGCTCGCCCCTTGAAGTCCGCTTCCTCTGGCTATCATCCCTCGGATGTGCACACAAGCCTTCCCTTGGCTTGCCTCTATGCCACCCTTCACGTGTGCCCTTTGAAGTCCACTTCTCGGCTTGCCCTTGGAGCTCTCCTCCCTCGGCTCTCGTCCCTCGGATAGGTTCACCAAGTGTGATTCTCCAAGTCCTGCAAACTCAATCACACAAATCAAATATAACATAACACTCTAACTTTAAACCTATTCGCCCACTCATCAAAACCATGATCTTCCAATCACTTAAAGGGCCGATTGCCTCAACAATCTCCCCCTTTTTGATGTGTGGCAATATGTTTAAGTTAGAGATAAACGACAGCAATAGCAAAAGCAAAAGATAGCAATTGAAACATTATGAGACATAATAGCCCTAAGAGGTAACCTCCCTCTTAACCTATGTCCTCTCCACAGTTTCAATTCTAATTATATTCCAAGTTAAGTTTCCACTTAACAACATCAATAAGAATGTAAGACATATCCGAACCTAAGAGGTACCTCCCCCTTAATCCATATCTTCTTTCCAAGTTTTAACCTTTCAAGGTCTAAGTTAGACAAACCACCCATTTTGAGTTAAAATTCTAACTTAAGCCACCCATTCTCCCCCTTTGACACCATCAAAATGATTGCCTCAAGCAACCAGACCCTATGGCATCAAATGTGAGAATTATTGATTTCTGAATTTTTTCTCACAGCAGCTGAAAATAGCTGTGCCAGTCGACTGCCCATACGCCATCAGTCTGAAATTTCAGCTTTTCTGCCGAATTTCAGAAACTCCCAGAAAATCCCAGAAAATTCCAAAAATTATAAAATTTTGCGTACATGTTTGAAATGTTATACTCTATCAGGGAAAAATATTAAACCATATAAAATTTCAAACATGCACGTTTTTTGATAAAAACCCAAAAGTTTTGAAAAACACTACATTTTGTATCAACCTTTGAAACCAATTTTGCAAATATGTGACTTTTAAAAGCATGGCACAGTATGTAAAACATAAAATGGTTTTCAAAGTTTAAAAATGTCCAACTATGATCTTTGACAAAGTGTCCATTGATTAAACACTTGCCTCCCCCATAGTCGGTCTAGTTTTGATATTTTGATACTTTTAATGGTCCAACAATGTGCCACAAGCACAAGTGAGCCAAATGTATCACCTTAATGAATCAAGCACCCTTTTTCAAAGCTAATGTGTCCAAATTCATTCTATACTTGCACAAAGCACATTCCATGCCCTCTTCTTAAGGATGTAAACTCCGATTCGGGAAGAGGCTTGGTAAAAATGTCGGCTAGGTTCGACTTTGACTCAACATAGTGTAATTCTATGTCTCCCCTTGCCACATGGTCTCTAATGAAGTGATGTTTCACTTCAATGTGCTTTGTTCTAGAATGGTGAACCGAATTTTTAGTTAGGTTGATCGTGCTTACATTATCACACAAGACTTTGACCTTGGTGTAATGTAGCTCATAGTCCTCTAAGGTGTGCATGATCCAAAGGAGTTGGGAAACACATCCACCCATTGCCACATATTCTGCTTCCGTTGTTGATAGGGCAACGCATGGTTGTTTCCTACTACTCCAACTAACTAGAGAAGACCCAAGGAATTGACACCCTCCACTTGTACTCTTCCTATCTAACTTGCAACCCGCATAGTCCAGTCAGTGTATCCAATTAGATCAACATTGGGGGTTCTAGGATACCAAAGTCCGACATTTAGGGTTCCTTTCACATACCTTAGGATTCTTTTGACTACAATCAAATGGGACTCTTTGGCACAAGATTGGTACCTTGCACACATACCTACCGTAAAAAGTATGTCGGGTCTACTAGCGGTTAGGTATAGGAGGCTACCAATCATGCTCCTATATTGTTTAGAGTCTATCATTTTGCCTTCAAGGTCACTATCCATTTTCACATTAGTTCCTATGGGTGTAGATGCTTCCTTAGCATGTTCTAAACCAAATTTCTTTAGCATATTTGGTTTGATATACATGTGTACCTTCATTAGTTTGCTTAACTTGAAGGCCTAAGAAAAATGTTAACTCTCCTACAAGACTCATCTCAAATTCATCTTCCATACACTTGATGAATTCTTGTAGGAAGTCATTATTTGATGACCCAAAAATGATATCATCTACATAGACTTGGGCAACAAATATGTCTTTATCCTTTGATTTTAGGAACAATGTAGGGTCAATTGTTCCTCTCCTAAATCCCTTAGACATCAAAAATGAAGAAAGCCTTTCATACCAAGCTCGGGGAGCTTGTTTCAATCCATACAAGGCTTTCCTTAATTTGAATACGTGTCTCGGATAGTTAGGATCCTCAAATCCGGGGGGTTGTTCTACATAAACCTCTTCCTTAATGATCCCATTAAGGAATGTCGACTTCACATCCATTTGGTGGCGTGTAAAACCCATGTGAGCGGCATAGGCTAGTAGGATTCTAATAGATTCTAATCTAGCTACGGGGGCGTAGGTCTCATCATAATCTAATCCCTCAACTTGGTTAAACCCCTAGCTACCAATCTAGCCTTGTTCCTAGTGATTTTACCTTGGTCATCTAATTTGTTCCTAAAAACCCATCTAGTGGTCACAATGGTACAATCAGTGGGTCTAGGAACTAGCTCCCATACTTCACTTCTCTCAAATTGGTTTAGCTCTTCTTGCATGGCCAAGACCCAATGAACATCCCCCAATGCTTCATCAATGGTCTTGGGTTCTAATTGGGAGATTAGAGCTATTTGACTAGTTTGATCCCTAAAGTATAACCTAGTCCTTACTCCTTGAGTGACATCACCCACAATTTGGTCAATGGGATGATCATGGTGATGTCTCAAGGGTCTCGGGGCGGGGTTACGTACTAGTCAATCATTCATATAATTTCTTTAACATATAATAAAAAGCAAAAGACTAAGGACTGAGCATGCTTGTTCAAACTATCAAGTGATATTTACAAGTGTTAAGCATACTAGTCAGTACATGCCAATCAAATATCATGCTTTACATCATTAGAACATGGTAGGTGCATAGTAAGTTTAGTAACACATAAATCATGATAGTGAGGTTACACATCCCATTGCAAGACATCATGAATTCACATCCTAGAACATCATTTGAAATATCTTAATCAAGAGTTTTCTATTACATGATAAGTTCACCAGTCATTTGACTCATAACATAATCAAACAAAATCAAGTATAAGAGGAATCCAGGTGTAATCACTATTATGCAATATCAATCCTAATCACTAACATTCATTGTCAAGGAAACATAAACATAAGCATGATAAAGTAGATATAAGAATCTTTCTTTCCCGAGCCACCACCCCACACATCTTCAGCCCTCCTGCCTCTTCCTTCAGTTTAAGTGTCCCTTACCCTTATTTGCAGCATAAGACAACACATAAACTAGTAAGCATAAATGCTTAGTAAGGATCCTGTCCTACTCGCAAAATCCATACGAAAGAGTACAACATGTACACATAATAAATCATAAGCATGAGTTCATCATAGCATACTAAACATCAAAGTTTCTAAGCATGCAATATAAGTATCTTAAGCATACCCTTTACATATAATAAATGTTTTCAAAACAATTCCATAAAGGTATTACTTAAAATTACTTCAACATCATATAGGGCCCAGTTGTGTACCACATCAAGCGTGTTCCCTAATGAATTGGGGTAGCGAGCCACCAACCTATTAGAGCAGGACCCTTCCGTCCTACCAGAGCCATGACCTTCAGTTAACATGCACCCCGGATTTGTTTAACGACCCCTTTCCGAGTCGGGTACACAACTTTCAAAGTAAAATGTTGGATCGAGAAATGCGAGAGAGGGGGGGGTGAATGTCGCAATTCGTTCGGATTTAAAAAGAGCGGGTGCGCAGCGGAAATAAAAGAGAACACAACAACGCAAACACAGTCGGTTTACTTGGTTCGGAGCCTGGGTCGACTCCTACTCCAAGGCCCACGGTCGTTGACCGTTTTCTGCGGGCAATTCTATAAGTTCGCAAAAGTTTACACACAAATAATAATAAAAATATTCTCGTAAACTTAAATACAACTCTTGTTACCGACGTCCGGTGAAGATTGAAGTTCTGGAGCAGCGGGACGTCGTCGGCTTGAGTTGGCAGCTTTCTTGAGTGTGTCGTGGAAGCAGAAGAGCGCAGAATTGTCGAAGGAATTCGTTGTTCAAGAATAGGGTCGAGGCCCTCTTTATATAGGGCAGGGGGCGCCCGACATGCTCGGGGCGCCCCCCACGTGGCTCTTGATCCGGCGAGCCCTCTGGTCAAGGCTGATCTCTTCATCTTCGGGATCAGCTTTGACCGGGGCGCTCGACGCGCGCGGGGCGCCCGGTTGACCGGTCAAAGCGTCATCTTCAGGGCTTCGCGAGAGTGAGCTGCAGCAGCCTTCAGTGGCGTGGCACAGTGGGCGCCCGAGACACGCGGGGCGCCCGACATGCGGGGCGCCCGACACACGCGGGGCGCCCCCAATTGCGCTGCTGTCGGGGCGTTTACCTCTCTGCTGACTTTGGGTTGACTCTGGGGCGCCCGACACATCCGGGGCGCCCTACTCAGCTACGGCCTCACTCCTTTGAGGCTCTCTGAGCTGCAGAAACACAGTCCTTCGGTCCTGCATCCAGGGTTAGTCCAAAACAGCAAATAATAAGTTAGTTAAAACAGCCTTAGCTGTCTTGGTTCTGACTTTGGATCTCCAAAATGGAGCCCTAGGTCGAACCGACGCCTAATGTTCCCTCGAGGGGAACGCGTCCTCACCTACTCCTCTCGGGAGAGTTTTACCTGGTGCCAACCGGATCCTCCAGTTGGACTTTTGCCCAGCAGTCCTTCGCCAGGTCTTGAGTTACCAAGCTTCCCTTCGCTTGGTGCCTAGCAGCCCTTCGCTAGGTTTTTTCTTCTGGCAGCCCTTCGCCAGTGCCTAGCATTCCTTCGCTAGGGCTTGTCCTGTCTGGCAGTCCTTCGCCAGTGCCTAGCATTCCTTCACTAGGGCTTTTCCTGTACACTCAAGAAACTCGTTAGACAACCATTAACCCTTAACTTTTGAACCTTTTTGCCAATATCAAAACACAGGTTTGACTTGGGTGCATACTGCACCAACAATCTCCCCCTTTTTGATATATGGCAACCTAGTTCAAAAAGTTAAGGAAAAAAAAAGTGCTGAATTTAAAATCCTAAGTTAGATTCCCTCCCCCTAGAAGAAATCTCCCCCTAGGTTTTTCAAAAACAGGTGGTGTGAATGAAGTACTTAGAAGATTTCATGTTTTGATAATAAGTTAGGAAATCTCTACAGTTTTTGCTAAGTTTTTCAAAAACATTCTTGGTTTGGGAACCTTTAGAAAATTTTCATTTTTGAAAAAAAATTTCAGACTTTAGAAAATTTTCAGTTTTTGGGAAAAATTTCAAACTTAGAAACATTAAGTAAAAATCATTTTAAGCAAAAATTAGTTCAGAGCTTAGAAATAAAATTATACCAATTTTTCAGTTCAACTTTTTGAAAAGACTATGGAAAAGAAGAAATTGTGTTTCCTGTTTCCTTTCCAACTCTCCCCCTTTGACATATATCAAAAAGAATGCAGAAAAATAAGAAACAAAATTTGCAATACTTAAATAGAGCATTTGCTGTACTGAATCAAAATAAGACCTAAGTCTGGTTAATCCTTTAGGGACCTGTCTAACCCACTTAGCTACTTACTAACTGTTATAAACAGTAGTTTTGGCTAGGGTTAGTCAAGTTAAGTGAGCTGTTCAAGTTAGATTGTCTAAACTTGACACTTAACTTGATTGTTGTTCAGTTTGTATTTAGTGCCCCAACTGCTGCAGATGCACTGACTTAAGACATCTTGAGTTAAGGCAAAGACCTAAGCATCTCAACCCTTTCTAGGTTATCATTCAAAAAGTGCCCTAAGGTGCTTGTGAGATGCTGGCTTCTAGATCTATAGGTGCATGCAGTTCTAGGGTTAGAGCCTAGGCTAAGTCCATTTTCGAAAAAGCCCTAGTTTTGAAAGGGGTAGTTTTTGAAATAAAACTAAGTAAAAAAACTTTTTAAAGTTAAAGTAATATTTTTAACAAAAAACATTTTAAAAGACATTTTAAGTTCAATTTAAAATTGAAAATCCAAAAACCAAATGATTCTATTCTACTAAGCATAACCCTAACTTAATTTAGTCAAAAAAAATAAACAAGCCAAGCTAAGATTAGCATAGTTCAAGTAGAAGTCTAGTACAAGTCAACAGAAGTCAACCCTACTCAGTAGGGGTAGTCAAATGGGTACATGTCCAAGTCATCTAAGAGGAGGGACCAGGAGGATCAAATGGGCCCGGCTGCCATGCATCAAATCGTGCCATGATCTCATGGTACTGTGCATTCCAGGCTTCTCTATCGGCTGTGAGGGTACTCATAATGTTGTTGTAGTAGCCTAAGTTCGTCTCTTGGTCTTCAATATGGTACGCTTCCACTTCTTCTCTGAAGCTCTGGACGTGCGTCTCGAGTCGTGTAACTCTCTCGTACAAGGTCGGTGGAGCGGGCTGATCTACCTCTGCTGCTAAGTCGGCAGCGTCGACCTCGACCTCCTCGTCGGCAATGTCCTGTGCGGCTGGTTGGCGTCGCCAAGTCAGAACCCCGGTGCCCGAGACGTCTATACCGGCTAAAGAAAAGTTTCTAAATCCTATCTCGTCGAATTCGGTCATCGTGGTAATCTCGCCGTCAGCGATATTTCGGCCGTGGTGGTGGAGGATAGAGGTGATGACGTGGCAGTAGGGAGTGCGGATCCGCCCCTTAGTGGATACACTAGAGGCATGTAGGATACAGTGGAAGAGGTGAAGGCCTATATCTATGTCCAGATGGTGGATAAGGGCATAGAGAAGAAAAGTGTGAAAGGGTTTCATGGTGGCTGTGTCCCTAGTGGACAAAGGAAGGATGCAACGGACAATTACTCTGTAGAGAGCGTAGTCCTGAATCGGGAGTCGGGTGGAGTGGAACTGCCCTCCTGCAGGGTCCATGGCTTCCCCAAAGAAATAGTTGTATAAGGTGTTCAGGTCAATATGAGAGTAGGGGGCGTCGAAGGGCGGGTTCCTTGGAGGGTAGCAACAGAAGATGGACTGAGATGGTCGGAGTCCCAAAAATCGGTTCAGTAGGGTAGGAATGATGCTCAAGGGCATTCCTTGAACGGTAGTGACGAAGCTCAAGTGGTCTTGCCTAACTATGTTGTTATAGAATTCTGCACATAGGGTGTTGTTGATCGAATGTGTGCAGAATACGAGGTTATCTAGTTGATAGAAGTTAATTGCGGACATTGCGACTGGACAGGATTGGGAGAAGAAATGACGGTTAAGGTAGCTTGTTTTAATCGGAATGTAGGTGGTTTGTGCGAACTTGTTACAAAGTGCTAGGTTAGGAAATCTAGGGTCGGGACTGGGCTCATTACCGGGGTTCGACTGAACTGCTCGGCGTTTTCTAAGTGTAGAAAAAATAAGTGATTAAGGATAAAGAAGGAGTGTGTAAAAAAAATTTGTAATTTAAGAAAAATTAATTGCACAACTAAATTTCATACCTTGGAGGCATGGTTGAGGCAAGGGAAGGCTTAGGTTCACTTGATCCACAAGAATGAGGCAAAGCGAAGAAGGAGTGTGAGATGTGGTGTGGGAAATGAGGGAGTCTCGGGTCCCTTTTATAGGGGTTGATGGGGGGGCGCCCGACGGGTCACGGGCGCCCTTTACAGGTTGGTTTTGCCTCGGGCAGGGAAAAGGTCTGTAGGGGCGCCCGACAGGTCACGGGCGCCCTTCTCAAAAGCTGTTTGTCAGCAGCTTTTGACTGCTTTAATCAGCGTGGGGGACAGGAGCGTATAGGGGCGCCCGACAGGTTACGGGCGCCCTTCTCAAGTCGGTCAAATGCAGCTTTTGCTGCTTTGACTGGAGCTGGTACCTTTTCAGTGTTGGCAGGGGCGCCCGACAGGTTACGGGCGCCCTAGGTACCAGACTTTTGACTGTTTTGACCAGGTTTGACTGTTTGACTCCGTTTGACTGTGTTTGACCATGTTTGACTAGGTTAATCATAGTTTGACCATGATTATGAAAGCACAAGCAAGGTGGTTTAATTTGAGCTTAATTTGCCTGTCTCACTGAATCTAGGGTTTTCAATCACGTTAACCTTAAGGTTTTTGTGAGACAGGTTTGAAGGTAAAAATTAATTTTGAAAGGGAATTTTCATTTATTTTGAAAAGATATTTACTTTTGAAAACAGATTAAGTGTTTTTCAAAAAGATAATAAGTTTGAAAAATAGAGGTTTTGAAAAACAGTTTAGAATCTATAATTATTTGAAATTTGAGTTAGATTCGAATTTGACAAAAGTTAACTTGAATTTGAATTTCAGAAATTGGCTTCCAGGTCTTGGCGAGGCACTAGGCCTTCTTTGGCCGAAGCCTTATGGGATCATCCACCCTTTCCTTGACAAAGCCTTTTAATGAAATTTCATTTTCAAATTAAATTAGGTCATTTTCTGGTCTAACTAGCTTGGGTCTTGGATCGGTAGCTTCGGCTAGTTCCGCCAAATTGGCTTCCCTAACGTACTATCATCTCACCTCCTCCCAATACTATGTTTTCAATTTTCAAGTAATTTTAGTCCTTAAATCTAAGAATTCCTTAAATCTAAGCATGGCAATTTGCAAGAAATTAAATAAACACACAATCAATCAATTAAAAAAAACTATCTAATTATAAAAATTGTTTTGATTTTGGCTCCCCCTGGACTATAGCCTCTATATGGGTTAGGCAAGAGGTGAATCTTGTCCTTGGGGATCCAAAATTGATTTGAACCAGTTGGTTTAGTCAGGCACAGTTTTGGCACCCATGCCTGAACCTTAGGTCTTGACTGGTTCAGTACAGCAAAGTAAGATCTTTGCCGAGATTTGGTTCTATAGCCAAGTCTGGATCGGTTTAGAACAGACTTCTGTTTTCCCAGAATCATATCAAGATTCTTGGAACCAGAAGTGAATCGTTCTAAAGCTGTTCTTAAATCCTTGACTTGAGTTTTCAAGGAGAAATTCTCTGATTCAAGTTTCTCAACTTGATCAGGGGTTTCTTCCTGAATTTTCTCAGTTAAGGAATTAGAATCAGCTCCCTCTTTCAGGAGTTTTACTTCCTGTCGGAGGGACTCGATTCGGAGTTTGGCTTTCGTCAAATCTCGGGATAGATAGGAAATAAGAGAATTTAATTGCGATTTTGAAAAACCCGTTACCTTTATTTCGCCGTCTTCGGAGAATGTCAGCTTGCCGTCGTCCCGTTCCGAGTCTGAGTCAGTCTCGATTTGATCCGAAGCGGTCAGGGCTAGAAGATTGGACTGAGGTGCTTCTTCTTCTTCTTCTGAGGAAGACTCGTCCCAGGTTGCTTGGAGTGCCTTCTTCTTTCTGTTCTTTTTGGACTCCTTTAGACTTGGACATTCAGTCTTGTAGTGGCCCTTCTTCTTGCATTCGTAGCAGGTTACGTTGGGCTTTTGTTTGTCAGTTGCCGGTTCATCTTGTCCGTCCTTTCTTCGGCTTGTTCTCCGTGTGTTAGTTTGGTTCTTCAACTTTTTGTAGTAGCTTCGAGCTAGCCGGACCAGTTCTGATTGATCTTCTTCTTGATCTTCTATTTCTGAATCTGAGGTAGATTCAGGTTCAACTTGAATTTTCTTCTTGGTCATTTTCCCTGTTTTCCCTGCAAAAAAGGCTATACTTTTCTCGACCAAATTGGAGTTAGTCTGTTCATGCAGCTCAAGTTCAGAAAATAACTCATCTAGCTTAATTTTTGAAAGATCCCTAGAGACCTTGTATGCATCTACCATAGATGCCCACAAGGTGGTCCTAGGGAATGCGTTTAGGGCGTACCTTATCAGATCACGGTTTTGAACCTGGTGACCTATTGCGTGAAGACCATTCATCAGCTCCTGGATTCTGGCGTGGAGCTGGGCTGCTGTCTCGTTATCTGCCATTTTGATAGTGAAGAGCTTGTTCAGTAGCAAGTCTCGTTTGCTGATCCTTGTATCTGAAGTTCCTTCGTGGAGTTCAATCAATTTAGCCCATAGTTCCTTTGCACTTTTGAAGGGTCCTACGCGGTTCAGCTCTTCTTTCGTTAGTCCACATTGTAGAGTCTGGGTTGCTTTGGCGTCAGCTTCAATCTTTCGTTTAAGGGCAGTGTCCCATTCTGAGTAGTCTTGTGGTACACCTTCAGCATTGGTGGGAATCATCAGTCCAGACTGGATGATTATCCACATTTCCACCTGAGTTTTCAGGTGGACCTCCATTCGACTTTTCCAGTAGGGAAAGTCTTCTCCACTGAAAAGTGGAGGTCTGGCGGTGCTAAATCCTTCTTGGATAGACATTTGTTACTGAAATAAAAGTAAACAACAAAAATATTTCCAAGACTTGGTCTTGGATTAGTAGTGCGGGAAGAAATAATCAAACACAGATTTCAAGGGGTGTTGCACCAACCTTGAGATAAAAACTCGAACGAAGATTTTTTTTTATTTTAAAAAAAATGAGAGAAAAAAAAATCCGAAAAATATTCAAACTGGTGGTTGCACCAAATTTGACTTCCCCGCTCTGATACCACTTGTTGGATCGAGAAATGCGAGAGAGGGGGGGTGAATGTCGCAATTCGTTCGGATTTAAAAAGAGCGGGTGCGCAGCGGAAATAAAAGAGAACACAACAACGCAAACACAGCCGGTTTACTTGGTTCGGAGCCTGGGTCGACTCCTACTCCAAGGCCCACGGTCGTTGACCGTTTTCTGCGGGCAATTCTATAAGTTCGCAAAAGTTTACACACAAATAATAATAAAAATATTCTTGTAAACTTAAATACAACTCTTGTTACCGACGTCCGGTGAAGATTGAAGTTCTGGAGCAGCGGGACGTCGTCGGCTTGAGTTGGCAGCTTTCTTGAGTGTGTCGTGGAAGCAGAAGAGCGCAGAATTGTCGAAGGAATTCGTTGTTCAAGAAGGCCCTCTTTATATAGGGCAGGGGGCGCCCGACATGCTCGGGGCGCCCCCCACGTGGCTCTTGATCCGGCGAGCCCTCTGGTCAAGGCTGATCTCTTCATCTTCGGGATCAGCTTTGACCGGGGCGCTCGACGCGCGCGGGGCGCCCGGTTGACTGGTCAAAGCGTCATCTTCAGGGCTTCGTGAGAGTGAGCTGCAGCAGCCTTCAGTGGCGTGGCACAGTGGGCGCCCGAGACACGCGGGGCGCCCGACATGCGGGGCGCCCGACACACGCGGGGCGCCCCCAATTGCGCTGCTGTCGGGGCGTTTACCTCTCTGCTGACTTTGGGTTGACTCTGGGGCGCCCGACACATCCGGGGCGCCCTACTCAGCTACGGCCTCACTCCTTTGAGGCTCTCTGAGCTGCAGAAACACAGTCCTTCGGTCCTGCATCCAGGGTTAGTTCAAAACAGCAAATAATAAGTTAGTTAAAACAGCCTTAGCTGTCTTGGTTCTGACTTTGGATCTCCAAAATGGAGCCCTAGGTCGAACCGACGCCTAATGTTCCCTCGAGGGGAACGCGTCCTCACCTACTCCTCTCGGGAGAGTTTTACCTGGTGCCAACCGGATCCTCCAGTTGGACTTTTGCCCAGCAGTCCTTCGCCAGGTCTTGAGTTACCAAGCTTCCCTTCGCTTGGTGCCTAGCAGCCCTTCGCTAGGTTTTTTCTTCTGGCAGCCATTCGCCAGTGCCTAGCATTCCTTCACTAGGGCTTGTCCTGTCTGGCAGTCCTTCGCCAGTGCCTAGCATTCCTTCACTAGGGCTTTTCCTGTACACTCAAGAAACTCGTTAGACAACCATTAACCCTTAACTTTTGAACCTTTTTGCCAATATCAAAACACAGGTTTGACTTGGGTGCATACTGCACCAACATAAAATACTTATCATGCTTTTACATATATGCTAAGGAGTACTCCAAATCCACTCTCAAGGGACACACCACTCTTCAAGGGTGCTCATGATCCCATAGGGACACACCACACAACATAAGGGTGCTCTTGATCCCATAGGGACACACCACACAACATAAGGGGTGCTCTTGATCCCATTCTCAGTGGAGTATCCTCCAAGCATTTTATCATACACATCACATGTAATTCATAAGGGTGCCCCATGGGCTATAAAACATGCTCATACATACATCATATTTCACCCACTTTAACATACTTTATATATGACAAGGTTGGTCATATAAATCATATTCATGTCATAGGAAGTGGTAGCATGGTTCATGAGTTAATTGAGTTCTTCTTAACCCTAAACCTAAGGTTTGGCCGAAAGTCAAGAGTAGGGGTAGCTTAGGTTTTTGACATCAAACATCCCATACAAGCATCACATATATATACATCATGTATCATACTAAGCATAGCATACATCATGGGATAATTAACCTTCACAAACCCTAATGTTCATGCCTTGGCCGAAAGTTCCATGCTAGGGCACATTAAGATTTCCAATCAAGCATTCCATTTAAATATCACATGCATATACATATCATCTTACTAACCATAATCATGTCTCGTAGGGTGGTTTAACCTTCACAAACCCTAATACTTTCATGTTGGCCGAATGGTGTAGGGTAAGGGAATTAGGGTTTTTGAAATCAAACTTCCTCACAAGCATTTACACAAACACCTCACATACATATCATGCAACATATTAAGCCTAGAATACATCCTAGGATAATCATGCACCCTAAACCCTAATTCTTCTAGGGTTGGCCGAAAGTCAAGGGTAGGGGAAACTAGGGTTCTTGAAATCAAACATTCACACAAACATTTACACAAACATTTTGTCTACACTACTAAGCATGGATACATAATAGGAAATCACACAACCCTAAACCCTAGTTTTTCCATCCATGGCCGAAACCTTGTAGGGTGTTCAACCCTAATTTTTGTCATCATAACATGTAGGGAAAACAACATACAAGTACACCCTAAGTCCCAAGGGGTCTTCTCATGCATCAAGGAGTAACCAAGGCCTCCTCTTTGGGGTTGGCCGAAACTCTCACAAGGGAACAACCTCCATTTTCGAAAACAAGAGAACAAGGAGAATCATGCACAACAATTACACTGCAGGCGAGGGGATACTTACATCCTTTCGCTTGAATTTCACCTTCTCTAAATCTTTAGGGTACCCTTGGTTGAAGTAAGAGTGAGAGTTTCCTTTGCTAAACTTTTCTGGAACCCTTGGCCCTAGTAGAGGGCAAGATCCTTGGATGTAGTCTTCTTCCTTCCAATTCCCTAGGGTTAGAACCCTAGGGTGTACTTTTCGAAAATGAAAAGGAAAGGGGGAGAGTGAGTTTCGGTTTTGGAGTGGGGAAGAAGAAGAAGAAAATGCAACTTCTTTCCCTCTCTCTTATTTATACTATTCTCATGAAGGGACATGTCTCTTCACCTCCCTAGCTTTAACTAGCACATTCCTTATTCTCTCAACATGAAATACTCCTTGGTGCAATGGTTAAGACATGGTTAGTGCATCCAGGAGGTCCAAGGTTCGATCCTTGCTTCCTCCTTTCTACACTTTCTTTTTATCACATTTTGCACTAATCCATATCAAAGCCCATTAAGCCAAGCCCATTATGACATTTCATAATAATGTTTCATGAATTCATCATATTTCATATGGGAAAATTTTGGGGTGTTACAATCCCCCATACCTTATAAAAAGTTCGTCCCGAACTTAAAGCAGTTTCGGATACTTTAATCGCATTGCCTCCTCTCGTTCCCAGGTGACTTCCTCGAATTGCTCGTTCCGCCACAGAACCTTTACTAAGGGCACTTCCTTGTTCCTTAGCTTTTTGACTTCCCAATCTAGGATCTGAATAGGTCGACGTTCGGAACTTAGGTTCTCTTGGTCTTGTACGGGTTGGGGCTTTATCATTTGCTTCACATCAGAGGTACATTTCCTGAGCATTGATACATGGAAGACATTGTGGATAGCCGACATTTCTGGCGGTAGCTCCAGTGCGTAGGCCACTTTGCCTACCCGTCTCAGGATCTGATACGGTCCCACATATCGTGGACTCAGCTTCCCTCTCTTCCCAAATCTCATCACCCCTTTCATAGGGGCCACTTTAAGGAATACTGAATCCCCAACCCCAAACTCTAGTGGTCTGCGTCGTTTATCAGCGTAGCTTTTCTACCGACTCTGAGCAGTCTCTATCCTCTGGCGGATATTCTTTATAGCCTGAGTGGTTTCGTCTATAATATCAGTCTGGAGTCCCATCTCCTTCTTTTCACCACTCTCAAGCCAGCATATAGGAGATCTGCATTTCCTTCCGTATAGTGCTTCATACGGTGTCATCCCGATAGTAGCCTGATAACTGTTGTTATAAGCAAACTCTGCCAGGCTCAGGTATCGACACCAGCTTCCCTTGAAGTCCAAGGCACAAGCTCGTAACATGTCCTCTAATATCTGGTTTACTCTTTCAGTCTGCCCGTCAGTCTGGGGGTGAAAGGCAGTACTGAATTTCAGCTTCGTGCCGAGAGCCTTCTGTACGTGTCCCCAAAAATCTGAAGTAAATCGACCATCCCTATCCGAGATAATAGTCTTAGGAACCCCGTGCAGTCCGATAATTTCCTTGACGTACAGTTGAGCCAGCTGCTCTACTGAGTGGGTCATCCTGATAGCCAGAAAATGGGCAGACTTGGTGAGTCTGTCCACAATAACTCATATACCATCATATCCATTCGTCGTTCTAGGCAGCCCAGAGATGAAATCCATAGAGATGTCTTCTCATTTCCACTCGGGAATCGACAGAGGTTGTAGAACTCCTCCAGGCCTCTGGTGTTCCGCTTTGACCCTCTGGCAGGTCAAACACATACTGATATAGTGGGCTACATCTCGTTTCATACCGGACCATCAAAACTTGCTCTTCAGATCTTGATACATCTTGGTAGACCCAAGATGCATCGCATAAGGTGTTCCGTGAGCTTCCTCGAGGATTCTTGTCCGTAAGTCGAAGTCGTCGGGAACACATAATCGATCCCGAAGATATAAAACTCCGCTGTCTGAAATCCGAAATCCATCGTCCTGGCCTTCGAGAACCTCTTGCTTGATTCTCTGAAGACTCGGATCATGATTCTGCTTTTCCAGAATATCGTCGAATAATGTCGGCGCAATCATCAGGGTGGACAGCTGTCCTGATATGATTTCAATCCCATAATTCATAATTTCCTCCCTTAAGGGTTGTGACCAAGCTGATAAAAACATCAAAGCAGCACATGATTTCCTACTGAGTGCATCGGCTACCTTGTTGGCTTTTCCCGGATGGTACAGGATCTCACAATCATAATCCTTGACCAATTCGAGCCATCTGCGCTGCCTCATATTCAGATCTTTTTGGGTGAAGAAATACCGCAGACTCTGGTGATCTGTATAAACTTTATACTGAGTTCCATATAGATAGTGCCTCCATATTTTCAGTGCAAAGACCACCGCTGCTAACTCTAAGTCATGGGTAGGGTAGTTTCTTTCATGTTCCTTCAGCTGCCTAGAGGCATAGGCAATTACCTTCCCATTTTGCATAAGCACATCTCCGAGTCCCAGTTTGGATGCGTCGCTGTACACATCGAAACCCATATTGCTTTCTGGAAGAGTCAATATCGGAGTGCTAGTCAGCCTCCTTTTCAGTTCAGTAAAGCTCTTCTCACATTCATCGGTCCATACATATTTCTTGTCCTTCTTTGTAAGAGCTGTCATCGGGGCTGCAATCCGAGAGAAGTTCTGTACGAATTTTCTGTAATAGCCCGCTAGTCCGAGGAAACTTCTGATTTCGCTGGCATTCTTGGGTCTGGTCCAGTTACTCACAGCTTCGATTTTAATTGGGTCCACTGATAGATACCATTTTGTTGATTATTTTAATTGCTTAAATCCATGTTTGACTTATGTTTTTATTGCTAAAATTGTGATTTTACCCTAGGTTTTGGAACTTTATCTTATTTTGGACTTAATTGCAAAATTACACAATTTTTGGATTATTTGGCCATTAATTTTCTGATATATTTTTATAGGCATGAAAGGATCCTGGACCTAGGGCATACTGGGTCAAACCTGAGTCGGATGTGAACCGGATCGAATTATCAAGCCTACGATTAATCCGGGCCGTCCGATTCAAGAGCGGCTAGATCTGAGCCATCCGGGACGATCTGAAGCAATCCGAGCTAGGGTTAGGGTTGATCAAGCTCTATGATCAAGATCTGAAGGTTTCATTCCAATCAGAGCTAAATCAACCGTTGGATCAAGCAAGGAGGGCTCTAGAGCGTCCATTCACAGATAGAGTTGATCTGGACCATCCGTTGCACATCTGGAGGATCCGAGCTACCAAAAAGGCAGATCCTGACCCCAGATCATCATCATAAAAGTTTGGCTCAAATCAGACCAAGATCAGCCGTTGGATTGAAGCAAATAAATCTGAGCCGTCCATTGGTTATTACTTAAGGAAATTTCCTTCGCAGCCAAGCCTCGTCGCGTCTCCGCCGCAGTTCTTCTTCTTCAGCGTGTTCTTAATTTCTTAGCTAGATTTCTTCATCAAGGAGGCGCGATCCCTCAATTCATCATCAAAACAAGGGTTAGGTTAGTGAAGAGAATCTCAGCGATGTTTCAGATTTGATTTCTGCTCAATAGCGAAGTTGCGCGAGGTCTCGGCAGTTTCACTATCCGACTTCGACGAACTCAGCTGTGATCCATTTCCACTACATCCGAGCTAACCAGAGGGGTTCCCTGGAAGGTCTCGGTCACTCCCAAATCCAAATCGCAAGCCACCACAGCTAGTTTGAAGAATTCGGAGCTGAATTTCAGTTTGGGCATAGTCTGATTCGATTTCAGTAGCAGAGACGTATCTTCACTAGTTTGCGGAGCTTGCGGGTCCGAGGTTCTCCCTTGATTGACGACCAAGGAGCTCTTGAGTTGAGGAATGGTTGAGGAGTAGCTTAGATAGTTTAATTTCATTGTTATAGTTGTTAATTTTCAGTTCTGCACATGTTTCGTTTCTGAATTGGTTTCAGATTTGGTTAATCTCGTTTTCTTAATTGTTTAGCTGTAATTTAGCTTCAATTTTCAAGTTGAGTAGTTAAGGAACTTGTGTAGTGATAGATTGCATTTAATTTCAGTTTATTTCTATGTTTTATGCTTGCGTATCAGAATCCCCATTGTTGCGTGCCATTTCTGATGTTGCGTATCAGACTTGAGCTGCGTTTCAGTTTTTGGCTTGCATTTCAACTTTATTTCTGAATTTCTGAATTCTTCTTGTTTAGAGCTGATCTGAAATTTGAATTCAATTTGTGTGGAACTGATTATTGTCTTTGCGCATCAAATTTCTGCTCACACCCTGTTTTTCTGCATTCAACCCTTATCTGAATTTCTGCACTCGAGTTTTAATGTTTTGCATTTTCTTTTCTGCAAGTCAGCTGTGCTTTAACATTTCTGAAACTGCACATCAGTTGCTTAAGATCAGTGTGGATCGGTTTTCTACATTTGGTTAATGCAACGCTGTATTCAATTCTGCAACATTTCAATTTTTCTGAGTATCATCTCTTGGTTTGATTTCTGAGTTTTTGCTACCAACTAATTCATCATATCTGAATTTGTGCCAAGTAGCTGTTAGCTTTCCTTAAGCTTCCATGATTTTCGACTAGTGGCTCAAGTCAGGTTGTACAGCTAGTTTCTGCAATCAATGAACTAAAGTCTGCATTTCGATAGGGTGCTAAACTCTTGTACTGCATTAATTTGCTTTTGGAATCTGTACATAATTGGATTGCTTCTCAGTTAGTTGCTTCACATAGAATTCAATTCTGTGTTAATTCAAAACCGCAGTGTGCCATTTCAGAACTTTGTATCAAGTTGTCCTATGCGTATCAAATGTTCACAGCTGGATTGTGTTGCAATTTCCCTTCTTGACAATAGATTGTTTAGCATTCAGTTTCTTCTCGAGATTGAATCCTTGGATTCTGTTGGTTTGCATACAGATTATGCAGATGTTTAGACTTCAATTCTGCATATTGGTTCCTAGTTTCTGCAGTTACATCATTTGAAACTTAGCATTGAGTGAATTCCGATTTCTTCATAATTGGTTGGTTTTAATTGATAGTTACTGAAGTTGAACACAAGGTGAAGTATGCTATTGCAATTTTGTATCAGTTTGATTCCTAAGTTCGCAGATTTGCATTAGTTGGTTAAAGATGTAAATTGGTTGAGTTCATTAATTACCATAACTAGTCCAAAGATTGTTTAGTTGAGTTAACTGCTTTTCATTACGTTTACATTTTATTTGAAACCCAACAACAATAACGACACCTAAATACAAGCGCAAATCAAACAACGTCAATTAGCCTCGAGAAAAATACGACCTGTGGCCCCTATATTACATTTTCATATTTTTGATTGTAAAAGGGTTTCCAGCATTTCATTTATAAATTCTAAATTTGAGGCCCACATTCGTGACACATAGTTTGGGTTTGTCATCCACCATTACTCCTTCCTTGGAGATAACATATCCCAAGAATGATACTTGATCGAGCCAGAACTCGCATTTGGAAAATTTAGCGTACAGTTGTTCCTTCTGAAGAATCTGTAGCACTATACTCAGGTGTTCAGCATGTTCTTCGGGAGTTCTCGAATATATAAGGATATCGTCGATAAAGACGATCACAAATCTGTCGAGGAATGCCGAGAACACCCAATTCATCAAATCCATAAACATAGCTGGAGCATTGGTAACTCCAAATGGCATAACTATGAACTCATAATGTCCGTATCTGGTTCGAAAAACCGTCTTCGGTATATCTTCCTTTTTCACCCTGACTTGGTGATAACCAGATCTCAGGTCAATCTTAGAGAAAATCGTGGCTCCCTTCAGTTGATCGAACAGGTCATCTATCCTAGGTAGAGGGTACCTGTTCTTGATAGTCACGTTGTTCAGCGCCCGATAGTCGATACACATTCTCATCGACCCATCCTTCTTTTTCACGAATAGTACGGGAGCTCCCCAGGGAGAATGACTAGGGCGGATGAGTCCCTTGTCAAGCAGCTCCTGTAACTGTCCCTATAATTCTTTTAATTCTGTCGGCGCCATACGGTACGGTGCCTTAGAAATGGGGTTAGTACCAGGAACCAACTCAATGGCAAACTCTATATCTCTTTCAGGTGCTAACCCTGGTAAGTCATCGGGAAATACCTCTGGGTAATTGCATACGACTTTGACGTCTTCTAGCTTCGGGCCCTTTGTAGGACTGGTATCAACCACATGAGCTAGAAATCCAGAGTACCCATTTTCTAACATCTTCCTTGCTTTCAGAGCCGATAAGAATTTGCTTGTCCTCTTCTTCGGCTCTCCGATAAATTCAAATAGAATTTTCGCCTCAGGTCGGAAGATAACCCTTCGTTTACGGCACTCAATAGAGGCGCTGTATTTGTTCAAGAAATCCATGCCCAATATCACATCATAATCTGACATATCAAGCACTATCAGATCACAGTAGAGTTCCCTATCTGCGATTCTGATTGGTGCGGCACGTAGCATTTGGGTAGAGGGCATCACCTCACCCGAGGGCAGTGTTGTCAGAAATTTGCAATCTAAATCTTGCAGTGGCATATCATTTCTTTTGGCATATTGCATAGAGATAAACGAATGTATTGCCCTAGTGTCAAATAAAGCAGTAGCATACTGACTGTAAATAAATATCTGACCTGTGACAACAGTGGGGGCAGTCGCCACGTCTTCCTTCGTAAGAGAGAAAACCCTGGCGTTTGTCGTGACAGGCGGGGCCTCTAATCTCCCCTAGCATATATGAGTACCATCTATAGATGCCTGCATCAGGTGTAGCTAGGGAGGAGCACCTTTGTACTGAACATGCTGCGGTTGAGGTGCTTTGGCTGCAGTAGGACACTCTCTGGCCATGTGTCCTTCCTTTCCACAGGTGAAACATCTCATGGCGCCTAAGAGGCATGTCCCAAGGTGCATCTTCCCACAAGTGGCACATGGGGGATATTTAGGCTTCTTGCCTGCTGAACCACTGGTAGGTTTATTCCATGGCCCCCTCTTTCCGTTGTGGTTCTTTTTCCAGTGGGGGTTGCTATTCTGAGGTTTCTGACCTCCCGACTGGTTCTGACTCTTACTGGCGGTCAGTGCTTGGTTCTGCTAGTTAATATTCTTCAGATAATGCTCGGTAATAAGGGCGCTGCTGAACAGCTCCTCTGTAGTCTGTGGCCTATTAATACCGTCGGGTACATTCAGGGCTATCTCGGGCCTGAGCATCTTGAGCATTAATCTGACCCTTTCTTTCTCTATACCGACCAGCTCCGGACATAATCGTGCCAGACGGTTGAATTTCTTAACGGCATCGTTGACTGAGAGATTTCCCTGCCGGAATTCAGTGAACTCATCAAAATGCCTGTTTGTGACTCGCATATTAAAGAATTCTTCCAAAAATTCAGACTCGAAGTCCTTCCACTTCATCTGGTCCACTGACCTTCTAGCTTTTACCCGTTCCCACCACATCCTGGCGTCGCCAGTGAGGCAGAACGAGACACATTTAATTTTCTAATGCTCGGGCCAGTCTAATAATTCCACTGTGCTCTCAACTATCTTGAGCCAGGCCTGGGCGTCCCAGGGCTCGCAGGTGCCGGAGAACTTTTTCGGCTTCAGTCTCTGCCACTGAATCAGATAGGCCTCCTGTTGGACTCCTCTGGCCGGAGTGTCCAGGGGTGCCTGTGCAGTTGGAGGCTCAGTGGGTATTACATTCTGACTTCCCTACGGGGTTGCAGTGTTCGCCTGCTGGGTCATCAAAGTGTTTATTATCTGCTGTTGTTCAGTGACCTGGCGCTGCAGGTCTGTGATCACCTGCATCATATCGGGTGGGGGTGCTGTCTCATTACCCCGATTGCTACGTCTTCTAGTCATATCTATCGTACAGGTGATAAATAAACTAACATAAGGATTAACAC
The DNA here is from genome assembly GCA_024364735.1 of Boesenbergia rotunda. Lineage (NCBI taxonomy): Eukaryota > Viridiplantae > Streptophyta > Magnoliopsida > Zingiberales > Zingiberaceae > Boesenbergia > Boesenbergia rotunda. The sequence continues at coordinate 60,104 of JAGFNQ010009788.1, read as the reverse complement.
TACTTTCACTTGTTATGCAAGTATAAATCATCTCCATCTAATCATTACTGTACATGAAATAAAGTAAAGCGAGGTTAGGATCTCTTACATGGAAGCGGCAGGATGAAGCTTGATGTGTGTGTAGTGGAGGGGAAACCTGCTCTGATACCAACTTGTAACGCCCGCCCTTATATCTACTCTCGGGGCGGGGTTACGTACTAGTCAATCATTCATATAATTTCTTTAACATATAATAAAAAGCAAAAGACTAAGGACTGAGCATGCTTGTTCAAACTATCAAGTGATATTTACAAGTGCTAAGCATACTAGTCAGTACATGCCAATCAAATATCATGCTTTACATCATTAGAACATGGTAGGTGCATAGTAAGTTTAGTAACACATAAATCATGATAGTGAGGAGACAAGATTCTCACGGGCCAGCTCGCGCTAATCCCTTGGCTCGAGCCCCGAGCGGACGCGTGACGGCCCACACTCCCCAGGTCCCACTCGGCCAAGAGGGCGAAGCCCCCACAGGCTACTTCCCTCTGGAACTCTTCGCCATGGGCTCTGACCAAAGGACCAAACCCTCGCGCTAGGACACAAGCCGAGATCCCATGCACATCCCGCAAGGGCCAACGACCCCTGCTAATAGGCACTAGCAAGGGGGGCATGCCTCCTGCAGCTTGGAATTAGGCTCTTCGATCATCGTTGCGCTTGACTCACCCACACACCCACCACGAGTGAAAGGAAACACAACTCGAGCAAGCAACAAGGAAAGTCACACTTAAAGGCTTGAGCGTCTTAGAAAAATTAGGTCAGGAAGCCCCTTGTGCACAAAAAATAGGAAATGAGGAGACACTCGCCTCACTGGAAGGGCTGATCGACCATGTTGGGCAGATCCTTGCACAGGTCAGGGAGCCGAACTGCATCAGGAGGCATATCAGGGGGTAAATACCCACCAAGCCTGAGCCGGTGAACTACGTTAAGGCCATGTTGCATCATCACCTCCATGAACCGACGAAAAATCTCGGCAGCATGGGTCGGATCATTCAGACACGCCAGTCGGTGGTCCTCTAATCGACCCGCCTCAGCCTCTTTATAGGTGCGCAACTCCGTTAGCTCAGCCTGCAGGGCAGCCCGGGACGCCTCCCGTTCACGGAATTCCCCTAATTCTGCCTGAGCCGCATCCCAGGCCGGGCGGAGGCCCCGCAAATCTTGAAGTTGATTCCGGAGCGAATCCGTATTTTGCTTCTCAGCTGCCAGTTGCGCCCGAAGGGGCGAAATCTCCTTGTCGGCCCAGTGGAGGTGTGACTTGGCTCTCAGGAGCTCCGTCTCTAACTCGCCTTTACATTTGCGATCGTGGAGGTGGGCTTGCTCAACCTGAATCACCCGTTCTTGCGCGCGGACCACCTCAGCATCGGCAGTAGCAATCTGAGCTTTGGCGATCTCCAGCTCCCCCTGGGGCTGGCGTAGCATGTCCTGGAGGCCGATAACCTCCGCTCTCAAGCCGTTCAGTGAATCATCTCCCGAAAGCAGCTGGGTGTGGTGGAGCCGAGCCTCAAGGTCTTCCGCACGCCTCTCAGCGCGACACCGGGCCTTGACATGATTCAATATGGCTACACTCATGCTGTAGGTCTGGGCCCAAGACTGTAAGAAAATCGGGAACCTGTCAGCAAAAGAAGGAATGAGGCGCGCCTCGGCCAACGAACATGTACCTGGGTAGCCAAGGCCATGAAGTCGTCTGCCCCGACAGCGGGGCTCACCGAGCCACTCTCCCGCAAGCCGGCCATAAAACTATCTGAAATCGAACCGTATAGCCGGATGCCCCTAGACCGCATGGGGGCAGTGCCGCTCGGTGGAGTCATGCTAAGGCGCCAGTCGGATAGAGAGGGCGACAGCATATGCAGCAAGCCTTCACTGGCAGGTAGAGCTGTCAAACGGGCCAACCCGTGGCGGGGCGGGTCGGCCCATGGCGGGCCGGCCATTTGGCGAGGCGGGGGCGGGTCGACCCGTCATCTAGGCGGGTTGAAAAATCCCCAACCCAACCCAATCCAAGGCGGGTCGTGGGTTAGGCGGGCCAACCCGCGGGCCCATTAAAATATTTTTAAAAAATTAAAAAAATTATATATTTAGATTTCATCAATCGAATATATTATGAAATATATTTTTTAAATATAAATGGATACAAACGAGTATTCATGTGATGAAAAATATTATTTTTTATTTCAAAATAATAACAAAGAAAGATAATAAATTGTCATAAAACTTAACTAATATGTGATTCTCAACCCGCGGGCCAACCCAAGCCCACCGCGGGCCGACCCGTGCGGGTCGCGGGCCTAGGCGGGTTGGCCCGCGGCGGGCTTGAGTTGTTTAAATTCTAACCCAACCCGCTTAAATTGATTGGCGGGGCGGGCCAACTCGACGAGCCCAACCCAAATTGACAGCTCTACTGGCTAGCCCTTCCTGGCAAGGTGGGGATGCCTCCCTCAAGGGCAACACCATCAGCGCCATTGGTAGCACAGCAGGAGGGGGTGGCGATAGCGCAGGGAGGGCGGCATCCTGCGCTTCACCCCTCCGTCTTTTGATGGGCCGACTGGAGGAGGCCCCCAAGAGGTCGGCTGGGACGGACACCGAGCCAGCGCCCTCAGGTCGTCGCAAGGAATGACGCAGAGGCCAGGTGTCCTCTGAGCCCGAATGAGGATTCTCCTTTTTCTCGGCAGAGGAGGCCGGAGAAGGAGAATTGGATGGAGGAGCTTCTTGTTCGGCCAGCAGGGCGGGGCGCCACCCTTGCACGGCCCACCGCTCCGCAGCGTTCACCCACTCCTCCCTTATCACCGCGCGGAGACGCGCCTCCATTTCCTCACCGTTCCCCAACCCGAAACCCCCCTCAAGAGCCGCAGGGTACATCATTTCGGTTGGACAGTAAGCAGAAGTCAATAAGTGGTAAAGGATAAGTAACAGGGAAAAAACCACTTACTTACTTAAGGAAGTAGGGCGGATGAAGGGCGTCGGACTAAGACTAAATGCGGACAGGATGTACTCAGCCAAAAGTGGCCCGACTGGGTAGTGTCTATCCCTGAATAAGAAAAGGGTGCACTCGAAGGGAGGAAACTTTTGAGGATCCGTGTGATGAGGAGGCATTTGAGAAAAATCCAACCGGAAGTTAGGCGGCCCGGTCGGGAAGGCTACGGGGTGGATAAAAAAGAACCTCTCCTTCCAACCCCTACTGGCAGAAGGGAGAGCAGAAAGGAAGGAAGTCCCAGGGCGAGCTTGGAAAACAAACTCGCCCCATTCCTGCTTCTTCAAATAGAAAAAATGGTGAAAAAGTTCGACGTGGGAGGAACAGCAGTACAACAGGAAGAGGATGACGGACCCACAGAGGAGGCGGATGGAGTTGGGGGTCAGTTGAGACAGGTTGATGTGGAGGTAGCGGCATACTAAGGCAATGAAGGGATGAATGGGGAAGCACAGACCCGCCTGCAGGTGATCCCTCGAAATGGTAATGTAGTGCCTCGGCGGTGTGGCCGGCTGATCCGAAGGAGAAGGCAGTTGAATGCCATGGTCAGGCAGAATGTGAAACTCCGCCCTAAGGGCCTCGAGGTCGCCATGGGAGAGAACAGACCTCGCCGTGACATACCAGGGATGGGGGTTGCGGGACGAAGAAGCCATGGGGGCACGCTGAAGATGTGGAGTTTTGGCCGCGAGAAGAAGTAACGAATACCAAGAAGTAGCCGCAACCCTAGCCGGAGAAGAGAAGACAATGCGCCGGAGTGAAAGACAAGAAGACTTTACACAGTTATGTAGGGAACGGGGCCACCTGGCGGTGGGCCACGGCAGAGGCGGCGGGCAGCAACAGCTGCTTGTGCAAGCCCAGTGGGGCCCAGGAAACAAAACGCCTCGCACCCAACCTCGTTCCTCGGGGAACGGGGGGAAAATACCTCGGTGATTGAAGAAGGAATCGGGAAGAGACACGTGGAATCCTCCACAGTTGTAAACGACAGTGACGAGAAGTTCTCAGCCGCTTAGGGATACGGAATCACCAGCAGTTAAAAAAAAGACGGGGTGGTTTCGTCAGTCGACCAGGATCCCTAGGCCTTGACAAGCCTGCGGAGAAGCCCCCAGACGAGACCAAGACCCCCCGGCGCGCCAGGCGTCCGTGAACCAAAGATGGTCCAGTCAGTCGGACTCGCCGCCTCCTTCAACTAGACTTGAGGGGGACGTTTATGATCTCGGCCTCGCCTACGGGTATGGGCATAGGTCGGGCCCACTGGCCAGCCTGGCATCATGAAGGCCTAGCAGACAGGGCAACCGCCAGATCAGCAGGTAGGCCCCCGCGCCCATAAACCTCTCCAAAGGAAGGAGGGGGGATAGGGTCTATCAGACCATCGATGAAGGGTGGCCGAACCACCTTTTAGCCAGCCGACCAGGTAAATGCCTAGTTGCCCATATTAGCTTACCCCGACCCAGAGCAGGGTCTGGCACCACCAGCAGGTAGATATCCACACTCCCTCTCTCTGTGGCCATCACTCAGACTGGAGGTCCAACTCGGGTCAGATTCGTCTCGTGATAACCCCCGACCCAGGGCGTACCCTGCGCTCCCTCTCTCTCTAACCAGCCGGACGCGTGGTGGCCCGCGCTCCCTGGTCCTTACCCGACTCAGTCCCATGCAGGCAGACCTGCCAGTCGGTGCTCGGGGTACGGGCTGTCCCGCTCACGTCCCCGCACATCCTTACATCCAAGGTACGACCCTGTTAATGGGGTCCCTCATGTCGTATCTACCTTTGACACCTGTACGTAGTTAATCCGCCCTTTCAGTACCCTCGTATTGCGCTTTCAGTACTCTCGTACTGCCCGAGCACCCCACGCCACGCCGCGCCGCTCTTCGGTGCTCCACGTAAGCTGACAACCACCACATCCTTGTCCCATCAGTACGAACGAGGGCTGTCAGCTCCCCCAGTTATATAAGCTTGGCACTCCCCCTACCGCAGGTACGCGCGCGCGAGTTCTCGCATCCCTTGTCTCATTTCAATTCAGTTTCCACTCATCTGCCCTCGGAGACTGACTTGACCGTCGGAGTGCCTGACCGGGGATTTCCCCTGCGGGTTCGCTGACGGCCTCTGTTTTGCAAGGACGTGGCAAGGGGCGATCGACAACCGACCACCTCACCGGCTCGCGGTACTCGGGAGGCCCATCTGGCCCATGGGACTGCCACCCCACTTCGCGACAGGATTAGGGACCAACGTCCATAAGCCAGGGTCTTGTCCGCTATATGTGCATGGGATCCTTCAATGGCTCCAATGTTGTGGCATGTCTCTAATGTTCTCTTGAAGGCACTTTTATCAATTGACCAATTATCAATGGATTTGATGTGTCTTTACCATAAATCATTTGCTGGGACTAGATGGACCTATCTGGTAGGTTTATTCATCCTCTTATGCTTTTTGGTAAAACCTCATTCATAAATGGATTTGAGGTGTTTTTATCGAGAGTCATTTATTGCAGACTAGATAGATCATTCAAAGGTGGATCTATTTGTAAGGACCAAAAGGAATTAGGATATCTCCACAATGGCATGATATTGTCCACTTTGGGCCTAAGCTCTCATGGTTTTGCTCTTGGGCTCTCCCAAAAGGCCTCATGCCAATGGAGATACCATATTCCTTATAAACCGATGATCATCCCATGTGTTTCTCAATGTGGGACTAAGTTTGCACCCTTGCAACCTCTAACAATCCCTCCTCAAACAAAGGACCACATGCCCCCACCACAAATGGAAACCTTTTCCGTTCTTGATGTCTGATCCACTAGGACTTTCTGCTGTCTGATCCACTAGGACTTTCTGCCCCTCGGTCCACCTGACCTACTAGGACTTTACCACCTAGCCGCAGCTAGAACGGGTCCTCTTTGATCAAGACATGGGAGCCCACATATCCTTTATTTAAGGCTTAACGCACATGGTTAGATCTGGATGAGCAACTTGACTCTGATACCATTTGTTAGGATCAAAAGGAATTAGGATATCTCCACATTGGCATGATATTGTCTACTTTGGACCTAAACCCTCATGATTTTGCTCTTGGGCTCTCCCAAAAGGCCTCATGCCAATGGAGATACCATATTCCTTATAAACCGATGATCTTCCCATATGTTTCTCAATGTGGGATTAAGTTTGCACCCTTGCAACCTCTAAAACTATTCACCTATACATTACTATCATCTCAAACCGACCCTCCCAAATACAGTGCTCATGCTCCACAGCATGACTCCCCCTACTATGGCCTCCTCTCTCATTTCTCCTCATCTCTCCTTGTCACTCACACTACACTCTCTTAGAAGGTGACATCAAGTGAAAGGGTGGCATCAAGTGAAAGCACCATCCATGCTGCTAAGATGCTCCTCGAAGTGTCCTCCATCCCATCTAGCACTCTACTCCAAAAGTTTATCTGCATGCCCGCTCTAGCCTCCAAGGTCCATCTCTACTATCTTTGAAGTGGTGTCCATGTATCAGAAGCATTTGCATATGGGTGTATTTGATGAGGAGGCATTGCCCATCCGTTGTGGCAATGTAGCGAGATACTATTGCATGTACCCCCTCCATGTGTCGTCTCAGATGCTACGATCTTCTAAATCTGAATCAAGCACTAAGCAAGGTTTTTTTTTTACCAAGGTTTACTTTAGCTTGGCAAGGTGCCAACTAGAGTAGCGCCCCAGTTCTATAGATTCTATGCCACAAAAATATATGACCGCGGTAAATCTCAATGTGGCGTAAAAAAGCTCCTTATATGGACAAGTGACATGTCTACACTCCATGCAAATGCTAGATGTCAACTCTCTACGTCTTAGTGGGTCTACTGGTGGCCTATTTAGATGCATGGTCTCTATGAGCTCAAAATGCATGCTCTTGCTAAAAGTGCATAGTCTAAGCCCTATACTTAAAAAAGCATGCCCATGTGGGATCTATCTATGCATATGTATGGTAAAATGTACGTGTAGGAGACCAATATTCAAAAAACTCATGGCCTCAAAATGTATCATTTGTGTGTGAGTACTTAATCCAAGTAGATGTCTAGCATCTTGTAGACATATATTTGTATCTTCCTGAAGACCAGCTCTACATCTAATCATATCCCTGTAAACATAGTGTGATTCCTTGCCCGCTAGATATGATGTATCAACATTGATATAGCAAGGTGACATGCCCTGGTCCCGATGGAGGCCCCCTGGTACTATGATATGAAAACTCGTAGCATGCACCCATAGGTGGGCATCTTGGGATTTTCATCCTTAGCCACACTTTGACCCATAGTTGGCTAATTGGCTCACATTTTAGAAGACATGCTCTAAAGTCTCCTCTTCCTGTCAACAGAAAGTGCATTGCCTGTCCTCCAGGTACTTCTTATTAGAGTAAAAGAAGTAGAGAGAGAAGAGAGGTAGAGAGAAAGAAAGAGATAACAAAATAACTTTCTTGATTGAAAAAACTTGTCCATGAGATACACAATTTATAGGGACCTTAGGAGACCTAGTCAAATGAAAAATTAATAACGAAACTATTAATTAACAGATTTATAAAGAATCTGTCAATTAACAGATTAATAAGGAAAATGTCTAATTAATTAACAGATTTATAAAAAAACTGTCAATTAATAGATTAATAAGGAAAATGTCTAATAATATAATAATATAAATTTATTATATTATTATATTATATAATCTCTTTTACCCCCGACAAACTTAACGGGAGATCTCGGACGTTGAGTTTGCATGATAATTTGCTAAATCGTTGTTTGGATAATGGCTTGGTAAAGATATCAGCAATTTGATCTTCTGCACAGATATAAGAAACAGATAATTGATTGTTTGTCACGCTCTCTCGAATAAAATGATAATCAATTTCAACATGTTTTGTACGAGCATGAAATACTGGATTTGATGTAAGATATATTGCTCCAATATTATCACACCAAATTTTTGGTGCAATATCTGATGCAAGATGAAGTTCCGAAAGAAAGGATTGAAGCCAAATAATTTCTGACGTTGCATTGGCTATAGCTTTATATTCAGATTCAGTGCTTGAACGAGATATTGTAGGTTGCTTTTTCGAATTCCAAGAAATAAGATTTCGTCCAAGAAATATTGCATATCCACTAGTAGATCGTCTATCTTCAGGAGAACTAGCCCAATCTGCATCGCTATAAGCATGTAAATCTCGAGATGAGTGTTGATATAAAAGAAGACCATGTAGAATAGTGCCTTTGAGATAACGAAATATTCTCTTCATACCTTCCCAATTTTGTTCAGTAGGAGTATGCATGAACTGACAAGCACGATTTACTGCAAATGTAATATCAGGGCGCGTAATAGTAACATACTGTAAAGCTCCAACAATACTTCGATAAACTTGGGGATCAGCCATCACTGAAGAGGAAGAAGATATAGAGACATTATTTGGAGCAATAGGTGTAGAGATCGGACGTGCTCCATCCATTTTAGCTCTTTGAAGAAGCCCAGTAATATATTTGCTCTGAGAGAGGATATATCCTTCATCATGTGGAATAAGTTCAATATCAAGAAAAAATGAGCATTTCCTAAATCTCGAATAGGAAATTCCTGATTGAGAAGACTTAATAAATTTGAGATGCCCTTTTGATCATTACTAGTTAATAGAATGTTATCCACATAAATAAGAAAAAATATCATAGATCCATCATTATGTCTGTAGAATAGAGAGGAGTCAGTTTTTGATCCAGAAAAACTTTGAGCCTGTAACCATTTAGATAATCGATGAAACCATGCACGAGGAGCTTGCCGAAGACCATATAAAGATTTATTGAGATGACAAACATGAGATGAAAATTGTGGATGAATAAACCCAGGTGGTTGCTCCATAAAAATCGTTTCCTCAAGAATACCATGAAGAAATGCATTAGAAATGTCTAATTGTCGGATAGACCAATTAGAACTAATAGCTATTGATAACAATAATTTGACAGATATAATTTTGATGACTGAGCTGAAGGTATCATTGAAGTCAATACCTGGTTGTTGACTAAATCCTTTGGCTACAAGGTGAGCTTTATACCGTTCAAGAGAACCATCAGCTCGATGCTTAAGGCGGAATATCCATTTTGAGCCCACAACATTCATAGATGGAGTGCGTGGAACTAGGCTCCATGTTCCATTGCAAAGAAGTGCATCAAATTCTGTAGCCATTGCATTACGCCAATTTGGATCCTTGTTTGCCCTGTGTAAAGCAAGTTGGTTCAATAGTTTTTGAGGAAACCACTAGAGCTCGAGGAAGAGGATATCGAGTAGCCATTGGTGGACATCGTGCATATATGTCACTCAAGGGAAGCATGCGACGAGGAGCATTATCATCTGAATTACTTGTTGATGGTGATGAGGAAGTGGGTTGGCATGGTGAGTTTGTTGCCAGACTTGAATTATTCGAGGATCCAGGGCTAGAGAGCATATTATCGTTGGCTGGTGAGACTTCTAAGATTGGAGCAGTAACTTGAGGTGATTCTGATGGTATAGGAGAGTTATTAGGGAGCTCCGGAGTAGGACCTAGGATGCCATCTCTTCTGATAATGTTGGGTGACATCAAGAAAGTACCACCTGTATCTGGAGGAGAGTTTGAAGAGGCTACCGAAAAAGGGAATAGAGATTCATCAAAAGTAACATGTCGTGATGTATATATCCGTCCAGTTGGTATATGTAAGCAACGATACCCATGATGCATATTAATATAACCAAGGAAAACACATAATAATGAATGAGAGTCAAGTTTGTGTTTAGAATAGGGGCGTAACCATGGATAACATGTGCAACCAAAGATTCAAAGAAAGGTGTATTCAGGAGTTTGATTATAAAGTTTTTTTAAAGGACACTTATGATTGAGCAATGGAGTAGGAAGTCGATTTATGAGATATACTGCAGTACAAACAGCTTCATCCCAAAATTTACGCGGAACCGATGCATGATGAAGAAGAGCTATGACAGTTTCAACTATATGTCTATGTTTTCTCTCAGCAGAGCCATTTTGTTCTGGAGTGTGAGGGCAAGAGACTCGATGAACAATCCCACAAGAGACAAGATGACGATGAAGAGCTTGATATTCTCCTCCCCAATCAGAATGAAGAGAGAGTATTTTACGATTAAAATATCGTTCAACTTGTTTTTGAAAATTACAGAATATATCAAATAAATCAGATTTTCTTTTCATAGGATAAAGCCAAGTGTATTTACTAAAATGATCAATGAAGGTAACATAATATAAGAAACCTTGGTTAGATAAGATAGGTGCAGGACCCCAAATATCCGAATGAATTATTTCAAGTGGAAAATTGGAAATGCGTTCAGATGAAGAAAAAGGTAATTTATGACTTTTAGATTCCATGCATGCCTGACATGAATGAGATGGAGATGAAGTAAAGGAAGTAGATAAATCATACCTACTTATGATCGACTGAACAATACGAAGGGAAGGATGACCAAGTCGAGCATGCCAGGTTGGTTTATTTGTGCGTTCACCAATAAAAGCTTTGATTGAAGAATTTTGAAGATAGTAGAGGCCATTTTTTATTTTTCCAAGAAATACAGTAGTATTTGTTCCTCTATCTTTTATAAGATAATGATCATGATGAAATTCAAAAAAGACATTGTTGTCAAGGGAAAACTGACGTACGGAGAGTAAATTTTTAGTAATGGATGGAACATGAAAGATGTTACGCATGTGAAAAGTATGATTAGATAAATGAATGTATGTGTTTCCAAGATTAGTAATATGCAAACTTGAGCCATCACCTACTTGTACCGTATCCGAACGAGTGTATGGAAGTACTTCTGTAAAGATATTGTAGTCTGATGTGACATGATGAGTTGCTCCAGTGTCAATATACCATTCAGTAGATAAAAATTTTGAAGGTTTGCCATGAGTAGGCACAGATGAGAGAATTTTAGGACGGACTTGTGAAGTTAATGATCTTCTTAAAGCTGAAGGGCCACCGATGAAGGTTCTGTCGAGTCTTTTAGGACATTGAATACCAGTATGTCCAATTTGGAGACAAATTTGACATCTTCTTAAAGCTGAAGGACCACCGATGAAGATTTTGTCAAGTCTTTTAGGACATTGAATACCAGTGTGTCCAAATTGGAGACAAATTTGACATCTCTGAACATTCGACATCAAAATAATAATAAATAACCAAAAATTCTTGTAGCTTGGGCCAAAAGGCACGGAGACTATTCCTCTTTTCCCCTACTTTGCCGTCATGAGTTGGCGGGTGATAAAAACGAGGAACGAGGATGACGAAAAAAATTGATGATAGTAAGTGTCACATGAAGAAGAAGAAAGACGTTGCATAAAAATAACGACACGTAAGGTATGAGGAGCTATGACTCTAATACCATATTAGAGTAAAAGAAGTAGAGAGAGAAGAGAGGTAGAGAGAAAGAAAGAGATAACAAAATAACTTTCTTGATTGAAAAAATTTGTCCATGAGATACACAATTTATAGGGACCTTAGAAGACCTAGTCAAATAAAAAATTAATAACGAAACTATTAATTAACAGATTTATAAAGAATCTGTCAATTAACAGATTAATAAGAAAAATGTCTAATTAATTAACAGATTTATAAAAAAATTATCAATTAATAAATTAATAAGGAAAATATCTAATAATATAATAATATAAATTTATTATATTATTATATTATATAATCTCTTTTACTTCTATAGGGCGCGTGCTGGGAATGGTCCATGTGCTAAAATCCATAAGGTGAAAGTGTGACTTGGTTGAAGGCACTTTTGCTAAACCGTTTTCACCCATGCCTTCTATGACCTCACATATCTGAAATGGTCATAAGCCCTCTGGGCACCTCCTTTTCTTTGACTTAACCATGTAGCGAATATTTTTATATCTTGTAGCCATTGGATTATCTATAGCTGATATGATGCTATCTCTGACGTGCTACAATATCTTGATGAGTGTGCAACAATGTCTTCAAGATGCATCCTTGCTTCAATAGATGGAGGCGAGCTTTAATGGCTCATTTTTTGGAATGTTTAGTAATCATATAACTAAGATTATGTATGATAATCTGAACTAAACTCATCTTTAGGATTTAGACTTTAGAATTTAAGATTTGAGTTATAAAATTTAAGCTAAATTTTTTTTTTAAAAAAAATATGGTGTACAGCATATAGGTAGGATATCAAGACTTTATATATATAGAGAGAGAATTGATATCCTACGGGATGTAAGAAACGTGCCACATGCGCGTCAATTTTGTTTTCATTTTTTTTAGAACTCCTTTGAAAAAACACGAAATTGCTAGCCGCACACCTTATGCCTGATGTCGCCATTCGCATGCCACTCGCTCGACCATCGCGCTCGCCTCTAGCCGGTCGCTCACCGGAGGCCGTCGTCCCCGAACAAAAATATAACCAAGAGGGGATAGGTGAACTCGTCATCCCCCATCGCCCGTCGCAGCCAAATCGCTAGAAGTCGTCGTCCGTCTCCCGTCGTCGTTTGCCAACGGGCCAGGTGATGTCACACATAGTAGCACTATATATATATATATATATATATATATTAGCCGGATATTCAGATCGGATATAAGTACGATTCTACTAGACTCGCCTCAATATTCGATTACCAGAATACCCATATTCAATTATTTGATTATTTAATTGGGTCTGAAAAATTTTCTATACCCTCCTCCATTCGGGTCGATATCGGATCCTCCATCAATTTTAGGAAGAATTTGTCTTCCCTATTTGGGTTATAGATTAGGTCCAAAAGTTCATTGAGTTTTTCACTTTAATTTTAAAATTTTTTAAAAAAAATCTTTTTAGCCGATGGGCCAATGCAAGCCCACCACGGGTCAACCCTCCCGAATCCGTAATCCGCACAAGCTAACCTATTTAGATTCTATTTTCTTGAAAAAATTTAAATTTAACTCACTTAAATTATTTAACGAGACTAAACCATTCAAACAGATCCAATTCAAATCATCAATGATATCTACTACAATCGTAATTAGTAAGGAGGCGAACGTTTCGCCTTTTGCCATAATCGTGATTAGTACTCGGTAATATTTATATTTTAGAATTATTATAATAATATATTTTCAGATAGAATATTGGATAAAGTGCTATTTTATTTTATTGTTTTTTCTTTTTTCCCAATAAAAAAATAAATAAAAGGAGGAAGCACAAAAGTGATCGCTCACTGAAAATCCCTATCGAAAACAATCTGTAAAGCCGCCTCCTGTTTACCGTCGAAGACACTTCTCACCTTCAAACCCAAAGCCAAACGGAAAGGAAGCACAAAAGCCCACACACCAAAACCACCCTGCCACCAGTCACCGACAACCTCTGCGCCGACGCAGACACTGAGTCGCCTCCTCCTCCTGCTGCTGCCGCTGCTGGTGGTGGTGCACCGCCTTCCGGAAAGCTCTCCTCTTCTCTGCCGCCGCCGCCGCCGCCGCCTTGAGACTCACGCTCCCCGAGCCACACCCCAGACGCTGCGTCCAGAAACACGCCCAGTTGAAACAAAACCGAACCAGAAAGCTGAAAGCACAGAGGAAGACCTCGTGTACCTCGTTTGGATACTGTGCGATTCGAGTCATCGAAGCTGATCGGCCATAGAAAGTACCCGAGCAATCCACTGCCCCAGCGAATCTGACCTTGCCCTCGACCACCTGGGGACTGTCGTAGCTCACCCACAGATCGCCGGACTGGAAATAGGAAGTCGCCGTCCTGCTGTCGTACACAGACTTAGTGCCGGGATCCTTCAGGAACCCTTCGATTTCAAGGTAAGCTATCACCCCTGACTGGTTGCTCATCTTTTGCCGAGGTCCCTCTGCAACGACTGGATCGCCTGGTCCGTTTTTGGATTTGTTCTTGAGGAACCATGACCTTCCGTACAGTGGCACGCCCATGACGAGCTTGAACGGAGGAATCCCTGCGTCCAGCCATGAGGTGACGCCGTAGCTCGCCGAGAAGTGGGAGGTCCGGTCGAAGAGCGCGGCGTCGTTAGCGGTGGCGTTGCCGTTGCTGTGGAAGCCGAAGCAGAGGACGTTGACCCAATCGAGGCATCTGGAGATCGCATCCGTCGGGTAGTCCGGGCCCTCGGTCGTCGGTCCGTCGAACAAGTGGTTGGAGAAGTAGGCGGTGATCGTCAAGAGGAGAGTGCTCGGCGTCGAGCTCCGCGAGGCTTCTTCGCCGATTCGAGCCCGCCACTCCTCGAGGAGCAGGCAGAGGTTGGCCATGTCCGCCTGCGAGCTCGGGAACTGCCAAGCCAGGTCCAGACCGTCGAACCGGTTTGCCCTGGCGAGTTCCAAGGACGAAGCGATGAACGCTGCTCGGAGTGCCGCATCGGCTGCCATGGCGGAGAAGGTGGTTTGGTGGCCATCGGCGGCGACGGACAGCAAGGTCTTGAGAGCAGGATTGCTGGACTTGACGGTGCCGGAGAAATTGCCGAGGACGGCGGCCTGGTCCGGCGGGACGGCAATGCCGGAGTTGGCACCGTCGAGGGAGAGCGAGTAGTAATAGAGGTGAGTGTAGAGGGAGGCGTCGATGGTTGGAGCAGGCGAATGAAGGCTGTACTGCGAGAACCAGAAGCCAGCTCGAACCCTGCCGGGGCCTCGCCCGTCGTCGCTGACGCCGCACTGCTTCTGGCACCATGAGTCATGGACAGCAGAGAGGATCAGCAGGGAGGTGAAGAGGGAGGAGAGGGAGGCATGTCCCATTTTGTCTGTGAATGTTAGACATCAAAACTTGTTAACATAAATCAATTTCAAGTAAGTCAAAAAGTATATATAAAATAATTTAATATATTTTTTTTACTAAATTAAAATTATTTAAAATCATTTATTTTAATAAAATTTAAATCACCATAAAATTATTAAATAATAATTTTATTGCAATCACCGTAAAATTGTCATGGAGTGGGAGTGGACAGAGAGTGTGGAAGCTCGTGGGTTAAAAGCTAAAAGGGTGAGTGTCTTTTGCGAGGAGAAAGCATCTCATTCTGTTTGGGGGGAGGGTTAAAAGGCAGAATGTTTGCCCTCTGAGTCATCGTTAGTATTTAAGACCAACATAGAAAAGATAAATCATGATAATTAAAAAGATAAAAAATTGGAGGAGTGATTTTTTATATATAATGTAAAAATTTATGCTCCATCAACCCTGTGATTTAAATCCAAAATTTTTAATCATAATCTATTAATTTTTTTACCATTTCAATATGCTTGTGAGGGCTGTGTGTGGCAAAAGGCTTAATATTCGCTTTCAACGTCTCTATTAATCCGTCTCAAAATTAATATGAAAGAGATAAATAAAGATAAAAAAATTAGAGTTGAGATATTTTATATAAGTACAAAGATTTATGTTTCATTAATCCTGATTCGAATCCAAGACGTTAAATGTGGGTGAGAGGGAGTGAGAGAATATATGCGGCTGAATGGCACCTGCTGTTTCTCTTACATTACCATTTTATCAAGGTCCATCATCTGCTTGCCATTGTAGCTAGCTGTTTGCTTTAGAAAATAGAAATGGTTAAACTTCTGAAATTGTTTGATATATTATATTAAAAAACGAGATTGAAACTTGCTGTCGTGTGAGAAGCCGCCGGCTGCCACATGTAAGGTCAGCCGCGGCAGTGCGTCCTGTAGTAGTTGCGAGATTCGTCTAGCCGCCGATGGCACGTGCAAGGTTGGCCACTGCCGCACGAGGTGACTAGAGGGCAGAGCATCCTCTGTCCCACGTCAGTCTCGGTTCTGTATCATATATTGGTGACGATCGATGAGATGATTGGTATATACTATCTTCGATTATTATTTTGAATTAAATTATATCTTAAAAAAATATAATAAATTCATCAAAATCGTTACAATTGAAATCTTATCGGATTCACTGTCGAATCCGACGATATCTCAATTACGACGATCCGGACTGGTTCTCGATTTTCCAGGATATCGTTTGATTTGGAATAATGATAAAAAATTATTAATAGTGTCTAATCAACGATCAAACGATTCGTCGATTGTAGCCGATGAATATAAGACAGAGAAGATAGAAATTCTCTGGGATGAAGGATCCCATCTAGGTGACAACGTATAGTCGTTAGTGTCAATAAGAGAGATTTGTCTAGTTGACGAAGGAACGGACGAAAGATTGTTCGTTCGATTTGAAGTGATAAAAAAATTAAAAAAAAGTCAATTGTGAATGATTTTAAATCCATCTATTTATTATTTCATAATAGATAAACAAGAAAAAAAAAATAGCTCAATGAAAAACTTTATTTCAATTTTTATTTTTATACTCTCAAATAAAGATCACTGGTCTAATCATTTTTTAAAATTTACTACAGTTAATCGTTAGTCCTTCTACGACATCCTGGCTCTGATACCACTTATCAGGTCGAGGTGGACTGACAAGAAAGGTGGAGTGAATTGTTGTTGTAAAATAAAAATCAATCTTTTGTGTGGTCTCACAAAGAATTTAGATTAGTTACAAAAATCAATTAAAATATAAACTAATTAAACTTATAAAAAGCTAAGACACAGAGATTTACTTGATTGCAACTTAGGTGGTTGCTAATCTAAGATGACTGAAGCTGACTATCAAAATCTCCTTCTGGCAAAGAAGTCTTTTACAGACGTTGACGTACAAGATAGAAGAAAACTAATAACTGAGTTATTTGCAGTTGATGGATGATTGGAAACTGAGCTCTATGGGGCTATTTATAGCCCTGGTCAAAGTTATTTGTTTGCTGACGTGATACTTATAGGGCGCCCGAGTGCTCTTGGGCACCTGACACATGACTTAACTCTTATCCAACGCGCAACGTTAACAAACGGCTAAACATAGCCTCTCGGGCGCCTGAGAGGCCAGGCGCCCGTAAGCTTACAGGCACCCGAGAGTGGCCTTTTTGGTCAGCAACTGCTGACCACTCTCTAGCCTAACTTCCGGTCTTTTTGGGTGATTTCTGGCCAACTGGAGTTAGGCTCACCCGAACACGACTCCGGCCTTTCGCCCCTCGGGCGTCCTTCCGTCTATTTTCTCGTCCCTTGGACGTCGCACACGTCCTTCTCGCTCCATCAGTGTACTCTTCTGCAGTTTTCACGTTCCTCGGATGCACCAAGCCTGTCAGCTCACTTCCCCGTGCAATCCTTCTCATTCACTGCATCTTACGCTCGACTTCCTCCGCTCCTAAGTTCCTGCACACTTAGACAGAGAGATCAAAACCAACATGACCTAACTTAACTTGGTTGATCACATCAAAACTAACTAGGGTACCAACACGAGGTGCCTCCCATCCCTAGCCAATTATTATCGTCAAATTTGGTGGGTCCTCCCCCAGCGATATTTGTGAATCACCAAACTAGGATAGCGATCCCACCCGAGGAACACTCACATGGTTTAATGACGGAAGAGATGCCTCCTAGAAATTTGAACAGAGGTGAATGTCCCAAACTTGCTAAAGAGAGGAAGCCACAAGCACACCTTTCTCGATCCACATACTAGAAGATGAACTTTCGAAGAACTTTCAATCCCCTCAGCTAGGAGAATACACGGTGGTGGTCAGTCGATCCTAAAGATGTCGTCAAGTGTCGAGTTTTTCGCACAACTCTCTCGGGCTCGACTTATGTTAGTTTAGTCGACTACCGCCCTCTTCCATTCAATCCTTTGACGACCTCAAGGTTGCCGATGAGCGCAGATTAGACATATTTTATCATTTCTTTTACGCTCATTACTTGCTTTTCGTTATTCTATTTGATATTCTTTTGTCCCTTCTTAGTTTTTTTATCAGCTTAATTACTTTTCTTTGTATGAAGATCTACTCTTTGGGTGTTTGTATTGATAGTATGCGTTTCGGAGAAAGAAGAAAGTAGAACAGAGCTAAACACGAGACAGAGCCGAAAGCAGCCCCCCACACCACTAGGTCGTGTGACCCACACAACCGTATAGGGTCTTGGACGCTCCACATGGCACGCCCGTGCCCCCTGGCACTGTCGTGCCTACTTTGCCGCAGGCTGCATGGTCGGGTCATACTCCCTGACATGGCCGATGTGACCATTTTCCAACAAATTGCACAGCCGGGCCGAACTGATTGGCATGGCCCGTGTGGTTTTTGTCGCACCCCACATGGCACGGTCGTGTGGTTTCACACAGTTGTGCCGCCAATAGGGTTATGGGTCGTGCACCCCCTATAAAAGGGGTCTTCCTCCCTTTTTCTCGGGGAGAAAGTTTCTCCCTTTGAGAAAGCCACCTTCATCTCTGGTGACTCATCAACAATACGAGGACCTCTTTGGCACCATCCACATCTCCCGATGCTAAGGATTGTATTTGAAGACTCTACACTTAAATGGCTAAGCATGTCCATTCTCTTCTCTTTGCTTGAGTTGTGAAATATTTCCTTCCTTGTCTTTGGTGTTTACTCCATGTCTTATGAGTAGATTTTCATATTCTAGGGCTTAGGAAGTAATTGTGATGTATATTTGATAAAATCTCCATGGATTTACTTGTACCTTGTGTTGATAGCATATTTATGCATGGTTCTTATTTGATTACATGCTTATGTGAAGTGTTTATACTTGAATCTCTTGAGTGTATATCTTTATGTTATTTTGATTGAATGGATGTGAGGAATGATCTTCATCTAGGATAAATGCTCAAGGTTATATGCTCAGGGAGCCCTATGTGATAAGGATAATCTTTTAACCGGACAACCTTGAGTGTTAGCTTAGTGAATCTACCTTTTTTTTTTTTTTTAAATGAAGACTATTTCCATACAAGGATAGATCTAAATGATACTTAATGGGTCTTACTTGTGTAACCTAGAATGTATGCTCGGGGAGCCATATGTGGCAGGGGTAATTCTGAAATCGAAGATTCTTAGTTACCAAGGGAAGATACTCCAGTGTGACATTCACAAGTTAAACCGATAATTAGTTAGGTTTTCTATGATGCATGAATATCGAGACCAAGGCACTAGTTATCCATGAGACATCAACTACCATCATGATAAAACCTAGATCCTAGAACTCTCTTCCCATGTAGTCTTTCCTACTTGATCTCCTAGCACTCTCTCTCTCCTCTCACTTTAGCTCTAATTAATTTGAAATCACTCACACTCTTATAGTTTAGCTAATTATCCTTGCAACCTCTCTAGTATTTTCCATCTCAGTCTCTCCTTGTGAAGACGATATTTTTTTTATTACTTACGATGTTCTTGTACACTTGCGGGACACCACCAAGTTTTTAGTGTCGTTGTCGAGGACTGAAATAGCAACATTATGTGACTAGCATTTGAGTTAGACTAGACTTTTCTTTTCTTTTTGTGTGAATATTTTCTGTAATTTTTTGGCATCTGTTTCTTTTACATAGAAAATCCAAAAAACATAGTTATTTTTTTTGTTCATTTACACATTACACTTGCTTACTTTTAGCGTTTGCCTTTTACAATAAAATCCAAAAATATAGTTACTTTGTTTATATTTACTACAATTAATTTCTCCTTTATTTTTACATCTTTACATAGATACCTAAAAATATTTTCTTTTGCTTTTGTTTTTGTATGCGAAGACTGATTGCTATAAGAAACTTTCTACCTGTTGATCTTAAGATCGACAAAACATTTAGAAGAAGAAGAAGAAAATTGTAGAGGCAATTAGAAATAAAGCAAGAACAGAGAAACATGACAAACAACAAGCCTCTCAAGGACTATGTGCCACCGCAAGCAAGAGGATTCAGTTTTGGCATCACAAGATCTACCATAGAGGTTAATAATTTTGAGATAAAGCTAGCATTCATCTCTATGGTGCAACAACACTAGTTTGGGGGAAGAGCTTTTGAGGACTCCAACCTGTTGGGACCTTTCCGTTTAGCTAGAGGAGGGGGGGATGAATAGCATCTTCTCGATTTTTCTTCCTACAATGGTTAGCAAGCGCAAGCAAAAATCTCAAATCTAAACTAAACAACGCTAACACATCACTTTTACGTGGTTCGGAGATGAAACTCCTACTCCATGGCTGTCTGTAAGGTGGACGATCCCGATCCTTCGGTGGATGATTCCCCGGAACACCTCCGGCTAGCTCTTGTCGCTCCTTATGGGTAGAGAAACCTCGCCACAACCCTTTGACATGAACTGAGCACTTGTAGGCTACTAACAGGCTCTAACCAAGCTTGTTTTGCTAAGAAAAAGTAGTCAAAAACAAGCCCTCTTAAATAGAGCTAGATACTTTTTGACCATTACCAGTCGACTGGTGCTACAACAGTCTACTGGTCTTCGCGAATTTGAATGTCACCGCCTGACGATTCGCATTCTGGTCGACACCAGTCGACTGATCCAAGCATCATTCGATTGATCTTTCTGTGCTCTACCTCAATCGACTGATCAAGCATCAGTCGCCATCAGTCGGCTGCCACCTAAGGTTTCCCTTCCCGAGTATAATTCTCTTAGCACTCGAACCTTAAGATTTCCCTTCCTGAGTACAGTTCTCTCAGCACTCGAATCCTCACGACTTAGCTGACTCTTCATCCAGCAACCTCGATCTGTTGCCTTCAAGCCCTCTTCGACTTTGGCTCTCGTCCCTTGGATGCACGCAAACCCACGACTCATTCCCCCCCGTGTCATCCTTCACGTATGCCTTGAAGTCCTCTCCCCTTGGCTCATCGTCCCTGCTCCAGCAGCCTTGACCTGTTGCCTTCAAGCCCTTTTCGACTTTGGGTCTCGTCCCTCGGATGCATGCAAGCCCACGTCTTATCTCTCATGCCACCCTTCCCGTATGTCTCGAAGTCCGCTTCCCTCGGCTCATCATCCCTGCTTTGTCCACAGTCCCTCGGATGCATGCAAGTCCATGACTTGTCTCCCATGCCATCCTTCACCGGTCCCAAAGACGTCCAACTAAGTCAATGTGTATCCTGCAAACCTGCACATTCACATACACATATTAAATCAACATGAAACCCTAACTTAATCATATTGACACACATATCAAAACCCATGATCTACCCGATTACACTTAGGCCGATTGCACCAACAATCTTTTCCTTTTTGATGTGTGGCAATATGTTTAAGTTAGGTGCAAAAATAACAATAACAATTGAAAATTAAAGACATAGTAAGCAGCATAAACATGCCTCCTCCCCTTTAACCTATGTCCTCCACATAATTTTCAATTTCCCATAACCACAAGTTAAGTTAACACCTAACTTAAAACCACAAGTTCTTCCTCTTTGACACCATCAAAAAGATTACCCAAAACAATCTTAACCCTAGTATCAATGAGGACACCTTTCTATTTCCGAAACCCCCCAGAAATCAGAAAACAACAGCACCTGTCTGCTACGTCAGTTACCAGTCGATTGATGCCTGTAAACCACAAACTCATAGAAAGATCAGTCGACTGATACATAGAAGTCTGAATTTTCAGCTGAAATTCAGAAACTCCTAACAAATTCCACAAAATTTGAAAAATTTTAAAATTTTACAAACATATTTCTTATGATGTATTCTAACCTGGAAAAATATAGTTTCATGAAAATACCAAATATGCTTGACTTTTTGACAAAAATTCTAATTCATTGAAACCCTCCATTTTATATCAATCTTCTATCCTAGATTTGAACCCATGTGTTTTCCAAGTCTATCCTATATCATTTAAAACATAGAAATGTTTTCAAACCTCCCTCTTTTTACCATAATCTCTAGATAGAAGATATATTGCACCTTTTTTTCCTTATAACCATAATAACAAGATAACATGTCATATGAGCAATATCAAATCATGAATTAAAAGTTCATATGAAAAACATAGATAAGTGCTACAAGGGCCATAGCCTCGAAATTCTCCAATATTACAATGTCAAATATAGTGTTTGAGAGATAAAAATGCCCAAGCTTAACACACTCTCAACACCATCACCACCAAATCATGCTGAGGCTACATATCATCACCTGGAGGAGGAGGAGGAGGAGCCTAATACATAATGTTCCAGTGCTGCATCATCTCATACATGTTATCCTGTCGCTGTTGGAAAGTGCTCCGTTAGACCATGAACCTCCCCTGAATAGCAACCTGCCACTGCTGGACACTCTGAAGGTCCTCCCTAAGTCCATGCATCTCTGTCTCTAGTCGGGAGAGCTGCTCCTCTGTCATCCCAGCAGGAGCAGCAGCAGGAGCAGCCTCCTCATCATTATCAGAGCTGGAAGAATCTGTTGGATCGATTCCGTATGCTAGAGGGGGGGGGGTGAATAGCGTTACTTCGAATCGTTTTGTACCTACGTTGTTAGTTGCGCAGCGGAAATATAAACAAAATAAAACTAACAACAATAAACAACGCTAACAAACCCGATTTACTTGGTATTCACCCCGGACGGGTGACTAATCCAAGAATCTGTCGGTGGATCACTCCCTGGATAACCTCCGGCTAGCCCTCGTCGCTCCTTGTGGGTGGAGAAACCTCACCACAATACTTTGAGAAGATTTGAGCACAAAGACTACTATCTTGCCTTTAACCAAGACAAGATTCGTCAAGAATCTCAGCCACCACGAAGTCCTCTTTAAATAGGACTCGGGCTGAAACCCTCGCCACCAGTCGACTGCCCCAGGGCAGTCGACTGGTGCCACTGAAATTCGACTGTTGCAACCCCAACGTTCAAATTTTCAGCCACCTACCAGTCGACTGCCCCCAGGACAGTCGACTGGTCCCATGCCAAAACTCTTCTGTGAGTTTTATCAGTCGACTGCCCTACTCACCCATCTAGGATTTCCCTTCCCGAGTACATTCCATTCCACACTCGAACCCTAGGATTTCCCGAGTACAATCACATAGCACTCGTACTCTCACGACTCGACTGACTCCTCATCCGTAGCCTCGACTATTGCCTTCGTGCCCTCTTCATCTTCGGCTCCCGTCCCTCGGATGCACGCAAGCCTCCAGCTTACCTCCATGCCATCCTTCACTCATGACTCAAAGTCCGCACCCCCCAGCTCATCGTCCCTGGTCCCTCGGGTGCACACAAGCCTCCATCTTGTCTCCATGCCACCCTTCACCGTACCGAGGCCGTCCAGTCAAGTCAATATGTGTACCTGCACAACCTGCATACTCAACATACACATATTAGAACACAAGGGAAACCTAACTTAAACCCTTTTCCCAAACATCAAAACACTTGGTCACTCCGGACCATAGATTGCCTCAACAGAATCAGGACGATGTTGCCAGACCATCACTCCCTAACGCCTCTCAATCCCAGCCAAGGAGAGCTATCGAGAATCTATCTGGTCGTAGTCCTTAGACAGCTAATAAATCTGACCTCTAGTGACTCTAATCCCTCTAGACACAAAGAATTCGATCAAAATATGACCGAATGACATGTAGAGCTTCTTATTGACATCATGCGAAAAATGGACAATAGATGCAAATACATGGTGAGAGATGTCAATGTCTAGTCTCCTCTTTAATGCATACATCATCACCAAGTGAGGTAATCGGATCTTTGACCTCTCCTTGGTGACAATAGGTAGAATGCAATCTAGGATGATTTTATACAATACGTTGCTAACTGGACTCATGCACCTAGCTATGAAAATACGCTCTAGAGGAGGTCGAGGATTTTCAAAATAATGACGGTGGATTTGATCAATGGTGACATGGGGCAAGGTCAATGACTTAGTGACAGTGGGGAAACATGTAAACGGGTTATCCGAAACCCTACACCCTAAAAATGATCCTAATAATGCAGGTGTAAATGGAATGGTAACTCCCTGTACCATAGACTCATACATACCGTCATGGGTATTAATACATGTAAGATTGACATAAAACTCCTTGCATAGGTCAAAGTTTACATAATGCTAACAATATACTAACTTCTCTAACCCAAAATGCGTGATCATCTCAATAATATGAGGAGTATTCTCCTGAAAGTAGGTTTGATTGAGATATCTACAATTCATTAAAATGAAGTCAGCATTCTCAAATACCTGTTTGCAGGCCTCTGAACAAAACCGAGGTGCCGCAGGATCTAGGGACTGCTGTTGAGATGATCCCTCACCAGCCCTTCTCTTTGCCCTAGCCCTAAATGCAACCCTCATATGCATGTACCAACAATGACCCAATTAAGAAGGAAAAACAAGGTAAACATGGAGAAAATGAAAAGTTAGTCATGAATCATGAACCAAATGAGAAAAATAAAGCAAATGATTCATTACCGTTTCTCCGGTCGTTGCATGATGAATGATGATCAATTTTGACTCAAGAATGGTACTTTTCTTGCCCTACACTCGGATTTAAGGTGAAGGAAGGCTAGAAATATGATTTCAGGATCTTGGGAAGGTATGGAACAGTTGGAGAGGTCGAGGGAGAAGAAAAATCGCAAGGGGCGGCGCTGAAACCCTAGGTCCGGCTGCCCCTGCGCGGCTGTTCTTTTTAAAAGATTCCCTGCATCAGTCGACTGCCCCAGGGCCAGTCGACTGATGAACTAAATAGAAAGATCAGTCGACTGATGGAAGATCAGTTGACTGCTGTATTGAATATCCCAATTTCTGATTTAAACTGGACCAGTCGACTACCTCTGCATTAGTCGACTGATACCCTATATTTCAGCATTTCTGACCCAACTTTAGAAATGCACCAGAAATTCCACAAATCTCCAAAAATTTCCAAATTGTGTGGAGAGATTTGTGGTACTTATGTCTACTTAGGAAAAATACCTTTACCCATGTATCTATCACCAATTTCAAGATTGACACAAAACTCAAACTATTTAAATGGTTCAATTGAACCTTGACCTAAAGTCTTAGTTTTGATCTCTCCTTAATGTATCTTCTCATCCCCACTCACAATGCATCCTTAGCATTGGTTTATATGATATCTCCACATTAAGAATTAATTTTCATGCAATATAGCTACATTGTCATATTTTTGCATGACACCTTTCTTTTAATGGGTCAAATCCCTAGGATTAAGACTTAAATTTGTCTCCACATCCTTTGGCACACTCCACAATTCATCTAGTCCTTTTGGAGCACCCCTCTTGAGATCCATTGATCATGGATCCCAACTTGACTCCTAGAGCTCCCTCTTGAGCTCTTAGCCTTAGTCACCTCCCTAGGTGACTCATCTATAATAACAAGGTTACACATGTGTACCTCCGGTACTTCTTGACCTACAACCCACTCTTTCTTAACTTTATACACCTTGTCCTTAGTTAAATTATTCTTCTCTTCTTTAAATGGTTGTCCCTTGCCATTTTTGACCTTTCCCTTACTATAATCATATGACATTCTTGCATATGACTTTTTTTATAGCATTGGAGAACTTAGATCGGTATCCTAGACCCGATCTATTATTGTCAGAGTTTTGACTATCCGACACCATGCCTAAGCCCTTTGATCCACTAGTGAATCTATCTAGAGTTTTCTCCAATTTATCAAGCCTTGCCCTCAAGGCATGATCTTTCCTCTCTAAGTTCTTAACCTTAGTATCACCATGTCCACCTTGGATATATCTAGATCTACTCATTTGTCTAGGCATGCGTCTCACTTTCTTTGGATTAATGCCTTGGTCCTTAGGTTTAACAATTCTAGGTTTATCATGATACATAAATTCCTTAGAGTTTTGAGATACAACATTAGTCCTATTCTTATCACAATACCTAAAACCAAAATTATGCATAGGTAAATAATTCTCATTATTTCTAACATACATGGAGGAATTTGAAAAACGCTTAAAGTTAGGGATTACCTCCCTTACCCTTGTAGCTCCCCCTTAATATGAGCTTCTCTTCTTCTCTTTCTTCTCCCACTTCCTCAAATGCTCCAATTTCTTGAATTTTTCTTTCCTTAAGCATTTGGTGTGGTAGTGTCCTAGCTCACCACATGTGTAACACTTAATGTGTTTTTCTCCTTCTTTTCCGTACAACCCATGTTAGATTTTAAATGAATTGACTTGGGTTTAGGGTTTACCTCTTTTTAACCTAATGAATACTTGTCCTTGTAGTGTCCCTTCTTGTTGCACCCAAAGCAAATGATGTGATCTTTTAACTTTGCTTTGGTGGAGGTAGATACTTCTTCTTGCTTTGGTATCGAGGATGGTCTCTCCTCCCCCTTAATCCTTGAAGTGGAGACCTCTTCCTCTTTCTTTGATGAAGTGGATGATTCTTCACTTTCTTATGCCACTTCACTTGATGAGATGGATGAATCTTTTGTTGGGACCGGGTGCATGTTCACAAGGATACGGGTTCGTAAATTTTAAAATATTTACGTGCAGCGGAAGAATTAGCATAAATAATTTCTCAAATTATTTTTAACCACGTATCTAGCATGCAACCTTATGATGTGTGGACATGATCATAAATTAAAATTTTGTGGAAAAGTAAACTAATTTACTTTGTACCTCGCGTAACTCGAAGAAAGGGACGAGATCCAACCGTAGCGTCCCTTGGAAGCTCCGCCTCTATTCGCGTCCACGCCGAGTTCTCTTCGGGATGACTTCGCAAAGTCACGAGTTTTGTGCCGACGAGAACTACTAGATTCTCTAAAGGCACAACTAGAAGATCAAGAGAGAAGAAAGGAAACTAACCACCAAGTAACGGAATCAAAATTCCGGGAAAGGAAAGAAGGAGTCGCGATCCGTTTCTTCTTCTTCGGCACCTTCTTGGCGGATGAAGCTCTCGGCCACCCTTGGGATGTGCGCCGGCCCTAGGGGAGGAGAGAGAGCCATCCCTAGAGAGAGAGAGAGAGTTAGAGAGAGAGAGAGGGAGCTACTAATCTCTTGATAACTCAATTGAGGAATTCAAGCCTAGCCTTGGTTCCTTTATATAGTAGCCTCTCCCTTGCCATGTCTCCCCTTTAACGGAATTAACGGAATAAATTTTCATAAGAAATTTATCTTATAAATTTTCTTATTAATTATTCCGTTATGCCAAGTTTTATTATAACTAATTTTATAATAAAACAAATACATCTCTCTTTTTAATTATGGAATAAATTTTCATAAAATTTATTATATAAATTTTCTCATCATGAAAAAATCAATTCATAATTGATTTTATAGAATAAAAATAAACCATTTAAAGTTTATTTTAATCTCCATAAAAGAATAAATTTATTATATAAATTTTTCTTTATCATGGAAAAATCAATTCATAATTGATTTTATAAAATAAAATAAACCAATCCATGGTTCATTTTAATTTCCATAAAAAGAATAAATTTATTATATAAATTTTTCTTATCATGGAAAAATCAATTCATAATTGATTTTATAAAATAAAAATAAACCATTTAAAGTTTATTTTAATTTCCATGAAAACAAATTTATTTATCCATAATTTTATAAAACAAATCGCGCTTGATTTATTTTATAATTTAAACCAAATTAATTGGTTTCTCTCCTTGTGGTGGCCGGCCAAACCAAAGAGGGTGGCACCCTCTTTGGCCGGCCAACCAAGCCAACCCTCGCGAATTAAACTCATTTAATTCGCCCAATAAGCCTTCAAAAGACTTAGCCATTTTAAGCTTCCATTGCGCCTCTGATTAATTCAGATTCGACTTATTTCTCTTGATCGGAAAATCCAATTTTCAACTCGTTTTAAATCCCTCGGATTACTCGTAGTGCGTGTGACTAAATAGGCTTTCGATTTATGTTGGCCGTCTATAATTCATCAATTATAGAACGATCATGAGTGGCACCTAGTAGTACATCATGATCCCCAATTAATCGAAAGATCAACGGTTGACCTCAGAAATAATTCTGAAACCCTTCAGCAGCTCTAATGAATCGTGCCTCATTCCCTTCACCATCTTATACCCACTTGGTTCAGGACATGGTCTGTGTGTGTCAGTCCCCACTAGGCTGACTACGTCACACCTAGCCCAAGTAGTGTCTTTCTCGTCCTTTGGATTTCTAATTACTCTCATGTATTTAAGAGACTCATACTCTAAACATGATATGCTCTGGCCAGAGGCTTTGAGTAACAATCCGACGATAGGCCTGGGTATACATCTCCTCGCAAGGAGTGGTGAATCCTTTGTAGGCTGTTCAAACATCTTCGGGCACTTCGGCTTATACCCAACCATCCTGGGTCCACACCTCCTTGGAGATGCTTGCTTAAGATGTTAAAGTATAAGTCTCCATGACCAAGATGACTTGAACACCGCAAGTCAAAGGAACATCGCACTTAAGCTGCGGTAAGAACTTCACTGACCTGTCTATGTATAGACTACCATGTGAAGTTTTACAGTCAGTCACTCCAATGAACTAGTTCCCTTAACTAGCATCCATGTTTATCTCCGGACATCCCAATGTCACCAGCCAGTGAGAATCAGCTGATTAGAGAATAACCCATGCTAGTCTCAACAGAATTGATAGTGTCCGTTTTTATCAATTCATCGACTAGGGATATTTTCAATACTTCACAATTGCACATGTAGAGATAATCACTAGTTGTGATCCCATCACAAATTCTCTTATGCTGTGAATTGTATTGCGGACATTCAGTAGATGAGTTTAAGATCCCAATCAAATACACAAATATGTATACTCAAATAGTGAATTTTCATTTATTAAAATAAATGTTTACAATCATAAGGCGATTGCCTTAGGACACTTCTCTCATATCACTAACAAACTCCCACTTGGCCTAATGCCAATCGCTACGGTATCCAATACCACAGGCTCTAACATGACCCTCAAACTTGTTCTGAGGCAAGGCCTTAGTTAAAGGATCCGCTAAATTCCTTTCAGTGGGAATTTTCTCAATTTGTATATCATTCCTACTTATAATCTCTCTGATCAGATGATAGCGGCGAAGCACGTGTTTGGATCGCTGATGAGACCTTGGTTCCTTTGCTTGTGCAATAGCTCCATTGTTGTCGCAGTAAACCGGCACTGCTTCATCAATGGTTGGAACCACACCAAGTTCGGAGACAAACTTCTTGATCCAGACTGCTTCCTTTGCTGCTTCCGAAGCTGCGATATATTCCGCTTCCGTGGTAGAATCCGCTACGGTGTCTTGTTTGGAACTTTTCCAACTTATTGCGCCTCCATTCAAAGTAAATACGTATCCAGACTGAGATTTGGAGTCATCCTTATCTGTCTGGAAACTGGCATCTGTATACCCACGTATTACCATATCTCCTTCTCCATATATTAGGAACACATCCTTAGTTCTTCTTAAGTACTTAAGGATTGTCTTGACAGCCGCCCAATGATCCATTCCTGGATCCGACTGGTATCTGCTTGTGACGCTCAGAGCATACGATACATCGGGCCTTGTACATAACATAGCATACATGATAGATCCTATCGCGGATGCATAAGGAATCTTATTCATGCAAATCCTCTCGTCTTCTGTGCGCGGACACATAGACTTTGAAAGGTTGATCCCATGCCTGATGGGAAGGTAACCTTTCTTGGATTCCGACATGCTAAACCTTTTTAGCACTCGGTCTATATATGTAGACTGCGAAAGACCAAGCAACCGTTTTGATCTATCTCTATAGATTCTAATCCCAAGGATATAGGTTGCTTCTCCCAGGTCTTTCATGGAGAAAGTTTTGGACAACCAAATTTTAACTGTCTGTAAGACTGATATATCGTTTCCTATAAGTAATATGTCATCGACATATAATACTAGGAATACGACTGCACTCCCACTAACCTTCTTGTACACACAAGGTTCGTCAGGATTTTGTGAGAAATCAAACTCTTTGATTGTCTCATCAAAACGGATGTTCCAGCTCCTGATGCTTGCTTCAGTCCATATATGGATCGTCGAAGCTTGCATACTTTGGTTTTATCAACCGATGTGAAACCTTCAGGTTGTATCATGTATACATCCTCAAGCAGGTTTCCATTAAGGAAAGCTGTTTTCACATCCATTTGCCATATCTCATAATCATAATGAGCTGCTATGGCTAGGAGCATCCGAATGGATTTAAGCATAGCTACTGGCGAATAGGTTTCGTCATAATCAATTCCTTGTTTTTGACGATATCCTTTTGCCACTAATCTAGCCTTAAAGGTAACAACATTACCTTCCATGTCGGTTTTCTTCTTGAAAACCCACTTGCACCCTATGGGCTTAATCCCTTCAGGTGGGTTAACCAAGTCCCATACTTGATTTTCGTACATGGAATCCATTTCCGACTTCATGGCTTCAAGCCATTTGTCCCTTTCTGAATTTTTCAGAACATCTTCATAACTGATAGGTTCATCGTCGTTCGATTCACTTATGAGAAATCCGTATCTCTCTGGAATATTGCGTGTCCTATCAGACCTACGAAGAGGTGGTGTAGTTTTAGGTTCAACTGATAGCTCATCATTATGAGTTATTGGTTGTGGGTCTAGACTAGGTGTCTCTGTAATGTCTATTGGAGTTTCTTGAACTTCATCAAGTTCAATGCCACTCCCACTGTTTTCTTGTAAAAGAAATTCTTTTTCCAGAAATACAGCATGCCTTGAAACAAACACCTTTTGTTCCAAGGGATGATAGAATTGGTAACCCTTCGTTTCCTTAGGGTATCCAATAAATAGACATTTATCAGACTTAGCATCCAATTTGTCTGATACAGTCCGCTTCACATAAGCAGGACAACCCCATGTCTTAAGGTGAGTTAAGTGAGGTTTCTTACTATTCCATGTCTCATATGGAGTAGTAGAGACTACCTTGGTCGGGACTCTGTTTAGCAAGTAAACAGCTGTCTTAAGTGCATAACCCCAAAAGGATTTTGGAAGAGTTGCATGATTCATCATTGACCTAACCATGTCCATCAAGGTTCGGTTGCGCCTCTCAGATACACCATTATGCTGTGGTGTATACGGCGGAGTCCATTGGGACAATATCCCATTGTCCCTTAGATAATCTTGAAACTCTTGACTTAAGTATTCACCACCCCGATCGGATCGAAGTATCTTAATACTTTTGCCAAGCTGTTTCTCTACTTCATTTCTGAACTCTTTGAATTTCTCAAAGGCTTCAGATTTGTGTTTCATCAAGAACACATACCCGAATCGTGAGTGATCATCGATAAAGGTGATGAAGTAGCTATAGCCTCCTTGTGCAAGAGTTGACATTGGTCCACATACATCAGTATGTATTAGACCAAGCAATTCTCCCACTGGATTACCTTTTCCGGAAAAGGGTAATTTGGTCATCTTGCCTTTTAAGCATGATTCGCATGTATCAAATGAATCGGGTTCAAATGATTCCAAAATTCCACATCGGTGTAATTTGGTCATGCGTTTCTTACTTATATGGCCAAGACGACAATGCCACGTGTAGGAGTCTATTCGATTATCTATTCTAGCACGTTTGTTGCTAACTTCGATATTGAAAACGTCACCGGATAAATCTAACGTGTAGATACCATTGCACAAAGTTCCATTCCCATAAAGAACGTCATTTAAAGTTATGTAACAACAATTGTTACTAAAAGTTAAATGATAACCCTTTTCATTCAAACATGAAATAGATACAATGTTCTTTATTAACGAAGGAACAAAATAACAATTATCCAATTCTAAGACACGTCCTGTAGGGAGCTTTAGCAAATATGTTCCGATGGCAACAGCAGCAATCTTTGCTCCGTTTCCAACTCGCAAATTCGCTTCTCCCTTGACGAGTCTTCTTCTATTCCTTAGCCCCTGTATGTCATTACATATATGTGAGCTACACCCAGTATCAAGTACCCAGGTGTTTGAGGAAATAGAGTGACATTCAATAACGAAGATACTTGAAGAGGATGGGGCATCGGATGCCTTCTCTTTCAAGGACTCAAGATAAACCTTGCAGTTTCTTCGCCAGTGACCCTCCTTGCCATAGTGATGGCAAGTGCCTTTTAGGGTATTTTCAGTCTTTTTGGCCTTTTTCTTCTTTCCCTTATTCTGTTCTTTGGCCTTCCTCTTAGAACCTTTCTTCGAGGAACCAACTAACAGTACCGTCTTTTGATCCTGCTTCACAGAAGGCTCTACAGTCTTCAGCAGGTTGAGCAACTCAGGAAACTGGTCTGGAGTTGCATTTTCAGGAGGACGGTTGGGAAGTTGATCTTCAAGGACATAAGCAAGCTTCTCTGCCTTGAGGACTATCCTCAGGTTTCGAAGCCAGTCCATGAAGTTTGGCCCAGTCAGTTTATTGGTGTCCAAAATGGAACGCAAATTCAGAGAAGACATGATCGAGTGATTATCCTAGAAATACAAATTGAGCTTATGTGAGAAGAATGATTAAAGAATGTATCAACATACATTAATAAAATCCTATTTATTTTTCGAATTGAATAACCCTTTTTATCAATTCGGGAGATCGTAGGAACATCTCCAAATAGGTTGATATCCAACCATAGATAAGAACCACCATGGCTGTGGCCATCAAGTTGTTCTTAGCTATGAAGGTAGGTAATTATACCGATTACATATCACATATATGTAACTATCACTTTATGCTATCAACTAATTGAATGTTTGCATAAATCATTGGGTTGTTAACTCATTAACAAGTATGCAACATTATACATAGCACCCAACTGCACCTCTCTTTACATCGACCTTGGCTGTGGCACAACAAATCGATGCTCCAAGCTTAAGGCTGACCCATTAATCAAGAAATAGTTTTAATATGGTTGGAGTTCATTCAACCGTTTAGTCAGGCTTGGATGTGTCCAACAACCAAAACTAAGGATTGACCTCTGACTCCAACTATATTATTCATAAACTAATTCCATGGTTTGAACATGTTGAGGTTCAAGCCGGGCATGGATGTGTCCATCAACCCAAACGAGAAACAAAACTCCGATTCTAACCATATTAATGGAAGGTGTTGGCCTTAATATTTTGTAAGGGGTTTTGGGTCTCATCCTTTCTTTTCTAAGCACATTCATGACATATAATCATGTCATGACTAACGATTTCCTTAATAAAGTATGTATGTGACTTAATTTATCAAGTCTCATTAATTGAATTAGGAACCGGATTTCCTAATTCTAATTTCATACTTTATTAAAGGAATTGTTTTGGGAAACAATTTCCTAAATTGTCATAATCAATTTCGGAAATAATATGTTTAAGACTTTGATTTCTCTAAATCAAATCTTATTAAATTAAGAGACATGAGTCCTTAATTCAACCACATATTATTTTCATGAAAATCTCATTTAAGAAAACTCTATAGGAAACCATTTTCCTAATTAATTTTGGAGACAACAATATGTAAGAGCATCACCTCTTAAATCATATTTTATTCATGGATTTAATTAATTACAACAAATCATTTTCTAAGGGTGGCTCCCCGAGGCTCAGATACCCAAAGAAAAGTAATTTGTCGTAAATCCAATTTGGTCCGCTTCGGAAGCGTAACCAAATTAAACATGACAATCTCATTTAAAATTGGGAAATTAAATTACAACAACTAACTTTAAATTGGACGGCTCCCCGAGGCTCAATCCAAAATAAAGAATTTTGTTGTCAATTTAAAAACCAATTCAAATTTAATTATCAATTAATTGTCCATAAATTTGTCTAGACTTTCTTGAAAGAAAGTGCCCAAAATTGCGAGATTTCATAATAGGTTTTCAGAATAATTGTAAGTTTCTGGTACAAAGAAAACTTACATATTTCCAAAATTGAAAAATTTCTAAAATAGAAAAATTTTCAAAATTGGAAAGTTTCCAAAGATGGGAAGTTTTCACAATTATTATAAAATTTCAGAAACTAGAAAATTTCAAAAGTTTGCGAAATTTCATGAGGATTTCCAAACTTAGAAATTCCTAAATCTAAAATTTATTATAATTTGAAAGTTTCCAAAATTGAAAATTTTTTCCAAAATTGAGATCATGACAAAGTTTTTCGTAAAACAATTATATGATTATGTCGAACACTAACCGGCTCTGATACCACTATTGGGACCAGGTGCATGTTCACAAGGATACGGGTTCGTAAATTTTAAAATATTTACGTGCAGCGGAGGAATTAGCATAAATAATTTCTCAAATTATTTTTAACCACGTATCTAGCATGCGACCTTATGATGTGTGGACATGATCATAAATTAAAATTTTGCGGAAAAGTAAACTAATTTACTTTGTACCTCGCGTAACTCGAAGAAAGGGACGAGATCTAACCGTAGCGTCCCTTGGAAGCTCCGCCTCTATTCGCGTCCACGCCGAGTTCTCTTCGGGATGACTTCGCAAAGTCACGAGTTTTGTGCCGACGAGAACTACTAGATTCTCTAAAGGCACAACTAGAAGATCAAGAGAGAAGAAAGGAAACTAACCACCAAGTAACGGAATCAAAATTCCGGGAAAGGAAAGAAGGAGTCGCGATCCGTTTCTTCTTCTTCAGCACCTTCTTGGCGGATGAAGCTCTCGACCACCCTTGGGATGTGCGCCGGCCCTAGGGGAGGAGAGAGAGCCGGCCCTAGAGAGAGAGAGAGTTAGAGAGAGAGAGAGTTAGAGAGAGAGAGAGGGAGCTACTAATCTCTTGATAACTCAATTGAGGAATTCAAGCCTAGCCTTGATTCTTTTATATAGTAGCCTCTCCCTTGCCATGTCTCCCCTTTAACGGAATTAACGGAATAAATTTTCATAAGAAATTTATCTTATAAATTTTCTTATTAATTATTCCGTTATGCCAAGTTTTATTATAACTAATTTTATAATAAAACAAATACATCTCTCTTTTTAATTATGGAATAAATTTTCATAAAATTTATTATATAAATTTTCTCATCATGGAAAAATCAATTCATAATTGATTTTATAAAATAAAAATAAACCATTTAAAGTTTATTTTAATCTCCATAAAAGAATAAATTTATTATATAAATTTTTCTTTATCATGGAAAAATCAATTCATAATTGATTTTATAAAATAAAATAAACCAATCCATGGTTCATTTTAATTTCCATAAAAAGAATAAATTTATTATATAAATTTTTCTTATCATGGAAAAATCAATTCATAATTGATTTTATAAAATAAAAATAAACCATTTAAAGTTTATTTTAATTTCCATGAAAACAAATTTATTTATCCATAATTTTATAAAATAAATCGCGCTTGATTTATTTTATAATTTAAACCAAATTAATTGGTTTCTCCCCATTGTTGTGGCCGGCCAAACCAAAGAGGGTGGCACCCTCTTTGGCCGGCCAATCCGAGCCAACCCATCGCTAATTAAACTCATTTAATTCGCCCGATAACCTTCAAAAGACTTAGCCATTTTAAGCTTCCATTGCGCCTCTGATTAATTCAGATTCGACTTATTTCTCTTGATGGAAAATCCAATTTTCAACTCATTTTAAATCCCTCGGATTACTCGTAGTGCATGTGACTAAATAGGCTTTCGATTTATGTTGGCCGGCTATAATCAACCAATTATAGAACGATCATGAGTGACACCTAGTAGTACATCATGACCCCCAATTAATCGAAAGATCAACGGTTGACCTCAGAAGTAATTCTGAAACCCTTCAGCAGCTCTAATAAATCGTGCCTCATTCCCTTCACCATCTTATACCCACTTGGTTCAGGACATGGTCTGTGTGTGTCAGTCCCCACTAGGCTGACTACGTCACACCTAGCCCAAGTAGTGTCTTTCTCGTCCTTTAGATTTCTAATTACTCTCATGTATTTAAGAGACTCATACTCTAAACATGATATGCTCTGGCCAGAGGCTTTGAGTAACAATCCGACGATAGGCCTGGGTATACATCTCCTCGCAAGGAGTGGTGAATCCTTTGTAGGCTGTTCAAACATCTTCGGGCACTTCGGCTTATACCCAACCATCCTGGGTCCACACCTCCTTGGAGATGCTTGCTTAAGATGTTAAAGTATAAGTCTCCATGACCAAGATGACTTGAACACCGTAAGTCAAAGGAACATCGCACTTAAGCTGCGGTAAGAACTTCACTGACCTGTCTATGTATAGACTACCATGTGAAGTTTTATAGTCAGTCACTCCAATGAACTAGTTCCCTTAACTAGCATCCATGTTTATCTCCGGACATCCCAATGTCACCAGCCAGTGAGAATCAGCTGATTAGAGAATAACCCATGCTAGTCTCTACAGAATTGATAGTGTCTATTTTTATCAATTCATCGACTAGGGATATTTTCAATACTTCACAATTGCACATGTAGAGATAATCACTAGTTGTGATCCCATCACAAATTCTCTTATGCTGTGAATTGTATTGCGGACATTCAGTAGATGAGTTTAAGATCCCAATCAAATACACAAATATGTATACTCAAATAGTGAATTTTCATTTATTAAAATAAATGTTTATAATCATAAGGCGATTGCCTTAGGACACTTCTCTCATATCACTAACATCTTTTTCCTCTTTCTCCTCCTCTTGAACCATTGAGCTCATTTCCTTGGGCTCTTCCACTACTTGAGCTTGTGTAGAATTTTCATGAAGTGCTACCATCTTGCTTCATAATTCGTGTGTATTTTTGTATTCACCTACATCACTCATTACATCATTAGGCAAAATATTAAGTAGTATTGAAATTACCTTCTCGTTTGCCTTTGATTGGGTTTGTTGCTCCTTATTCCAATATCGTGGTCAGAGCCTTTTTCCATGTTTATCTCTTGGAACTTCGAATGACTATTCTAGTGCAATCATGCAGTCCCAATCCAATGCAAACCAATTCTTTGTCCGAATCTTCCAATACTCGAAATTCTCGTGATCGTGGGAAGATGGAACATTGATGTCATCCCCCAATCTTTCTTCAATCGTCATTTCCTCTAGCTTTTTTTTTGCTCCCTCGGTGATTAGTCGTAGATGAGTGAACCTCGCTTTGATACCACTTGTTGGGACCTTTCCGTTTAGCTAGGGGGGGTGAATAGCTTCTTCTCGATTTTTCTTCCTACAATGGTTAGCAAGCGCAAGCGGAAATCTCAAATCTAAACCAAACAACGCTAACATATCACTTTTACGTGGTTCAGAGATGAAACTCCTACTCCATGGCTGTCCGTAAGGTGGACGATTTTGATCCTTCGGTGGATGATTCCCCGGAACACCTCCGGCTAGCTCTTGTCGCTCCTTGTGGGTGGAGAAACCTCGCCACAACCCTTTGACACGAACTGAGCACTTGTAGGCTACTAACAGACTCTAACCAAGCTTGTTTTGCCAAGAAGAAGCAGCAAAAAATGAGCCCACTTAAATAGAGCTCGATACTGTTTTGACCGTTACCAGTCGACTAGTGCTACACTAGTCGACTAGTCTTCGCGAATTTGAATGTCACTGCCTGACGATTCGCATTCTGGTCGACACCAGTCGACTGGATCAGTCGATTGCATTAGTCAACTGATCCAAGCATCAGTCGATTGATCTTTCTGTGCTCTACCTCAGTCGACTGATCAAGCGTCAGTCGACTGCCACCTAAGGTTTCCCTTCCCGAGTACAATTCTCTCAGCACTCGAACCCTAGGATTCTCCTTCCCGAGTATAGTTCTCTCAGCACTCAAATCCTCACGACTTAGCTGACTCTTCATCCAGCAGCCTCGATCTGTTGCCTTCAAGCCCTCTTCGACTTTGGCTCTCGTCCCTCGGATGCACGCAAGCCCACGATTCATCCCCCCATGCTATCCTTCACGTATGCCTCGAAGTTCGCTCCCCTCGGCTCATCGTCCCTGCTCCAGCAGCCTCGACCTGTTGACTTCAAGCCCTCTTCGACTTTAGCTCTCGTCCCTCGGATGCATGTAAGCCCACGGCTCGTCTCCCATGCCACCCTTCGCGTATGCCTCGAAGTCCACTTCACTCGGCTTATCATCCCTGTTTTGTCTACGGTCCCTCAGATGCATGCAAGTCCACGACTTGTCTCCCATGCCATCCTTCACCAGTCCCGAAGAAGTCCAACTAAGTCAATGTGTGGATTGCAAATCTGCACACTCACATACACATATTAGATCAACATGAAACCCTAACTTAATCATATTGACACACACATCAAAATCCATGATCTACCCGATCACACTTGGGCCGATTGCACCAACACAACCAACATCTAGAAACATTCTATGAGATTTGTGAAACTTTAAAGATGAATGGGGTGTCAGATGACTCAGTGAAGCTTCTCTTGTTCGATTTTCTCTGAGGGACAGAGCCAAAGCATGGTTGGCTCCCTTCCACCATATAGCATATCCTCTTGGGCATAATGTGATCAAGTCTTTTTGGAAAAATTTTACCCTCCGAGCAAGACAACGTATATGAGGAATATGATTGCAAGCTTCAGAAAAAATGATTCAGAATTCTTATATGAAGCTTGGGATAGGTTCAAGAATATGATGAGATTATGCCCCCACCACGAACTAGAGTAGTGGCTTATGATACACACTTTCTATAATGACAATTAACTACCAAACCAAGGTGTCTTTGGATTCCGTAATAGACAAAGCTTTAATGAACAAGGGTTTGGAGGAAGCAGAGGACATTATTGAAAGTGTAGCACAAAATCATCATCAGTGGGTCTCAAAGAGAAGCGGCAACCCAAGTAAGACCCGGGGGAAG
Source organism: Boesenbergia rotunda (assembly GCA_024364735.1). Lineage (NCBI taxonomy): Eukaryota > Viridiplantae > Streptophyta > Magnoliopsida > Zingiberales > Zingiberaceae > Boesenbergia > Boesenbergia rotunda. Next base: position 21,586 of record JAGFNQ010009788.1, on the reverse strand, counting down.
CATGAAGTTAAAGCCATTGATTTGCTTAATGCAAAACTAGACGCCTTGACAAGGAAGTCATTAGGAAGGTATCAAGGAAGGTTATCCCTAGTAAGTACCTAGAACACCCAAGAAGCTCTAATAGGTTTTGTGTTTCTAAGAGTGTATTCTCTACACCCTAGATGAGTTTAGAGAGTATCAACTCTAATTGGAAGGGTAGTTAACCCAACCTTAATGAAATTGACACTTTGGAACATTTTCAAGAAATTATTACCCTTGAAAATGAAAAGAAAGTTTAGATTCACTCTTGAAGAGTAAAATTGTGCCCAAAATTATATTTTTAAAGGATTTAAACTTAATCAAATTAGCACAAACGGGATAAAACACAAGGATATGCCAAGTTAAAATTTTGGGATTTTCTTTAGGAAGATGAGGGCAAATTAGGGTTACATAGGTTTAGCGATTAGTAAATAGTACTTAGATAGAAAATTTAGGTATTTTCTTTATGCTAGATGTCATGATTTGTTTGCCTTATCACATGCTATGACATCATATTTTTCTATTCATATTTTATTATAAAAATATCATATGACATGCCATACATACATCTTGTAGCTATGTTTGGGTTTTCCTTTAAAGAATATTCATGTGATGTATGTCATAATCAATATCATGCATTATTTCAATCTAAATGAAATTAAGGATATTGACATTAATTGACATCCTAGGTTGGATGATCAAAGTTTATCATGTCTAGTTAGATATGCATGATCTCTTAATTTTAGGAAAACCTAATTTTTCCATCTCACAAGACCATAAGTTGATTTATATGTGTTTTTGATTTTTTTTTTATTTACAAGGGTTATCCAGGCTTATGCCCGACTAATCCGCTTGGCTGACCGACCCTGCCCCATAGCCTTTAACGAGAGTCCCCACCAGTCAATGAGGGTAAATCGCTAGACGGAGACACGTGGCGACTTTACCACTGATGATATCGGTACCCATGACTCGACCACGCAGCAACCTGTGGCGATTTCTTCCGTCATCATACTGCGCGCTCTGATTTATATGTGTTTTTGAGACACATTAGATACAAGTGAGATACTAGGTGGATGAATAAAACTCAAGATGTTGACTTAGTACATCTTATTGAGTTTTAGTATCGTCTAAACAAGTGATTAAGTGAACTCAAATTATTGGGAAAGTTAATGTACAGTCATGTGTATTTTTTCCAAAGAACATGGTTGGAAATTAATTTTAAAATCATTTCAAAACTATTTTGAAAATTTTGGTGAAACCTATCTTTTGATAGATGTCATTATTAAGAAGTTGGATACAAAATAAAGTAAACATTGAAGTTTTTTAATAGTTTCTAATTTTTGTCAATCTTTGAAATTGAAGGTATTTTCATAGAAAATTATTTTTTCATAATAGTATATGTCATAAATAATATCTACATAAAATTTCACATTTTTTTGATTTTATAGAATTATTTAGAAATTTCTGAAATTCGAATATGAAATTATTTTTAAAAATCAGAAACTCCCAATCGATCGATTGGTGAAGCCCGCATAATTGATTAGTCGATTGATTAAGATGGCCAAATCGATCACGTGATCGATTAAGGTGTGGTTTAATCGATTAAGACTCAACACCAATTGATTGACATAGTTATTTTTAATTGAAATTATCTGATTTCAATCAATTAACTCAATTTTGAGTAACCTAACAATTCCTAATCATTTGAAATACTTTTATAAATATATTAGGGTAATTTTCATGATGAAAACAAGAAGGGAGTAACTTATGGTGATAAATTATAGGTTAAGGGGAGGTTTATGTTCAAGATGAATTTTTCAAACCTCATAACTTCACTTTGAGTTTTCCTAAAGATTTAGAAACTCAAAAATTATTATTGGTATAATGATAAAAATTTAGAGTATGTTTTGATGGGAGGACTTTCTTAAGGACATGATATATTTTCATAATGAGAGGTCACAATGAAGATTGGAGATCTTCATTGTGATGAATGGATGCTCAAGATTGGAGATAGATTATAATAAAAGGTATGAGACTTTCATTTTGTACCTTTGAACAAAGAGACTCTTAGGGAATATTTTTGATGTATGTCAAAGGGGGAGAAAAAGTAGGGTTTAAGTTAGAAACCCTCATTAAAGATGTGAGTTGGTCTAATATGAGTTAGCTTAACTTAATGATATTGTCAAACATTAAAAAGGAGGAGATTGTTGGTGTAATCTTCTTTAGGTTAATGTTGACCAATTTGACAAGCTCAAATGCGCTTGAGATCCGATGTTTGGCAATGATAGTTGAACGATGTGTGAGACAAGTCAAGTATGTCAAGGTTGACCATAGACTTGACAAGTGAAGTTCTAACTACGATTAAGCAAAGAGAAGTCCTAATGGGACTAGGCAAACCTAGTTAGGAATAGGTGAAGTCTAAGGTAGGTTAGATGAGAGCTAAACACTTGGCACGAGAGAAGTCCTATTGGGACTAGGCATACCTAATTGAGAACTAGGTAAAGTACAAGGTGGATTAGCTGAGAGTCAAACACTTGGCACGAGAGAAGTCCTAGTGGGACTAGGTATACCTAGTTGGGAACTAGGTGAAGTCCAAGGTGGGTGATTTGGGAGGATGCGGGTCTCACTCGGATCGGTCCCCATGGGGGAATGAGTAATAGGCTAGTGAAAGGCAGGTTGGTATTTAAGGCAATCCCTGGTCGGCCGATGGAAGGCGCTCGAGCCTGGGGCAGTTCGGTGGATCGACGGTGCCCGGTCGAATTCCTGTCGAGCGGGGTGCCCGCCCGACCACTTGGTCACGCTGGGTCCGCTCAAGTAAATGTGGTCACGGCTGATCGGTCATAGGCCCATTTAGGTGAGACTCTTGGGAAAAAGTAGCATCGTGACTTGCCGATCGGCTGAGTACTGGCGGTCGGCCGACCGTGAGGAAGCCCGTAAGCCATATGGAGGATATCGTTTACGTGCCACTAGAGTACGAAGGAATATTCAGGGAATCTTGTTAGGGGACAGTGAGATGGCGGGGTGACCAACATGTCGGACAGTTAAGAAAGGCGGGTGAAGGTACCACTAGATCTGGCAGCTAGGCAATAGGGTGACAAATTCAGCCCCTTTGTCGACCAGTAAAGCTTGCTACCGAATTCACGCATTAAGTTCCGTAGGATACTTTGGCAAGTTTTTGTCTGTTGTCCCACCTATATAAAGGCCCCTTCTCTTTACACGTGGGTATGCTCTATGCTCTACACTTCTATAGTTTGCCTCTCATTTTCTATTCACCGGAGTCCTGACTTGATTATCGAGTGCCCGCACCGGGTATCCTCCCGGCTGACCTCTAACGATTCTCTTTCCTCATAGGAACCCGTGCTTGCTGTCCTCCTTGAGCACATGACCGAGCATCCCTACCATCTGGCCAGACCTTCCCATTATCCGGTCGGTGACTTAGTGGCCAATCTTCGGTCAACATTCAAGCGCGCCATCACGTGGTGCCCTTTCGCTTGCCGACAGGATCAAATTTGGAGCGTATGTGAGAACTCTGCACCTGATCGGAAGACAAATGATGGATGACTCCAACAAGATAACGATCACCATTTCACCTAAGATTTTGAGCTGCTGGTCCCGCTAAGGCCTAGAAGCTGGCGCACACAACTGCCAAGTGGCGTTCAGGCCACTAGCCTCCGACCGCTTCGGCCGCAGCAGGGCTCGCCCAACTAGAAGCTAGTACTCACCTAGGCGCGAGCGCCTATTTCCCCTGAGCCTTCTTCCAACTGAGGGAAGATGAGGCTTAGTCGAATCATATGGAAATCTCCTCCTCCATCCATACGGTTCTCTGCAACCCGGCCAAGGGCAAGGCCATTTCGATCAGACATCTTCGGATAGGTCGGGCCTTCCCTTCTCTCGTCACATCCTCTGAGACCCCGTGCCCAAGAATTTTTTACTCTTAGTCATCCCAGAATATGGAGGGGTCACAGACCCTGAGGAACATTTAGCCAAATTCCAGAATGCCGCCCTGATGCATCAGTACACGAACGATACAATTGTCGAGCATTCTTAACCATGCTATCTGGTCCCGCTCAGCGGTGGTTCAACCGACTTCCTAGTGGGTCCATATAGAACTTCAAGGATTTCAAGAAGCTCTTTTTGTAACACTTCGCAAGCAGCCAAAGGCACCACAAAATAAGCCTCAACCTCTTTGCCTTGAAGTAATGCCCAAAGTAGTCCTTGAGGGCCTACATTAAAAGGTTCAACTAGGTAGCGATGGATGTGCCGATTGCCACTCCAGAAGTGATGATCAGTGTTTTCTCCTAGGGGCTATAAGTGTAAGATGTGTATATGAAAGACATGAGTTTCTTTATATTAACATCTTTATTATGAAAAGAGAATCGCAACTACATTAGGTGTTTGTTTATAATAGTACATACACGAAGTCCAATTACTTTGCATTATAGATAACATGGTGTGTGGTGTCACACGGAAGATCATGTTATCAGTTCCTTGCTTAGTATAAATAAGAGGCTCACAACCGAGATGGAATTAGACAACCCATCGGGATGGTTGTAGTGTAATTAGGTTTGGTTGGTCTTGACCATAGAATTACATTAGTGTGCTTTGAGTACATTGAGCAGGACCGAAACCCGAGGTTATTCAATTTGTACTGACTCGATAATTGGATAGGACCTCAATTTATATTATGGAGTACGATCCCTTAATCCTGAAATAATATCAGGCATATATTATTAATTATTATTTCTTTAATTTATCAATGGGCGAGATCTATTCTGTTAGATCGATAGACCCGGTAAGTTGGGAGATAATATTAATAATATGATGTGCCGTTGATTATTGACGGAATCCTTGTCCTTGTGAGTCGGGATGATGCCCCCTTGATGAGCTCAAAAGGTTCATCGTGCTAAACCCTGCAAGTGGATTTGATCCGGCACAATGATAAGGTTGAGTGGTACTAATCAAGGATCCAGAAGTTAATTAATTTAAATTTTCAGTAATTTAATTAATTAACGGGCATTAGAAATCTTAAACATTAGGGGATGGACGACTCGTAATATGTGGAGCCTATATGAAAATATGGGAGTTGGTGAGGAAGTTTAATTAAGATCCTTTAGTGGAATGAATCTTAATTAATGGATCGGGTTTAGATCCATTAGTGGGCCATGAACCAACTCCTCCTCTTGATCCCCACCTTAGTTCTATAAATACCCTATGAGATTAAGAAACCAAGGATGAATCCAAGAGTTAACAACCAAAAGCCAAAAGCCTCTCTCCTCTCCTCCCTCTCTTCCTTCTCTCATAGGGCTCGGCGGCGCATCAAGAAGAAGAGGAGAGACTCCTCGGTTCTTCTTCCCTTCTCTACCAAACTTCGGTTGGAGATCACAGAGATAAGGTAGAGGAGTCCTCTACCTTTTGTGGTGCTCACCGGTGGTGGAGAGGCTGCCGGCGGCTGGAAGAAGGTGGCGCAAGCCCACCTTGCGGCAGCGGCGCAAGGTTGAGGGAGAAGGGGAAGTTTCGGGCGGTTTGGGAAAGGAAGAGGTTGAGTTCTTCCTTTCTTCTTCTTCTTCAGTCTCCTCTCAAGGTGGGCTGCTAGTTCGGAGGGCTGTAGGCGGCTCCGGCGGTCGGCGGCGCAAAGGGAGAGGAGAGAAGGGCCGGCGGCTAGGGAAACCCTAGTTTGGGTTTTTCCTTTTTCGGCCAAGGTGAGAAGAAGAGCTCTTTTGGAGGCCTCGGTGATCTCGGATTGCTGTAGATCGTCACCCATACGACGTCCGCGAAGGGAGGGACATAAGGTAGAAGACCGCAAGGTGATCGGGAAGGTATATCTTGTAGGATCGTATGTGGTACGCTAGAGGGGGGCGGGGGTGAATAGCGTTTCGATTCTTCTTCTCACCTACGTTGTTAGTTGCGCAGCGGAAATATACAATAAAATAGAACTAACAACGAGAAACAATGCTAACAATACCTATTTACTTGGTATCCACCCCGGCCGGGTGACTAATCCAAGAATCCGTCGGTGGATCACTCCCCGGATAACCTCCGGCTAGCTCTCGTCGCTCCTTATGGGTGGAGAAATCTCACCACAACACCTTGAGAATCTCTGAGTACAAAGACTACTATTTGGTCCTTAACCAAGACCAAACTCGTCAAAAATCTCAGCCACCACGAAGTCCTCATTAAATAGGACTCGGGCTGAAACCCTCGCCACCAGTCGACTGCTCCAAGGGCAGTCGACTGGTGCCAGCCAAATTCGACCGTTGCACCCCAACGTTTGAATTTTAGCCAACTCACCAGCCACCTACCAGTCGACTGCTCCCAGTGCAGTCGACTGGTCCCCAGCTGAATTCCTTCCCGAGTACATTCACATAGTACTCGATCCTCACGACTCGACTGACTCCTCATCTGCAGCCTCAACTATTGCCTTCGCGCCCTCTTCATCTTCGGCTCCCGTCCCTCGGATGCATGCAAGCCTCCAGCTTGCCTCCATGTCATCCTTCACGCATGCCTCGAAGTCCGTGCCCCTCAGCTCATCGTCCCTGCTCACCAAAGTCCCTCGGATACGCACGCAAGCCTCTAGCTTGCCTCCATGCCATCCTTCACCGTACCGAGGTCGTACAGTCATGTCCATATATGTAACCTGTACAACCTGCACACTCAACATACACATATAAGAATATAAGGGAAAACCTAACTTAAACCCTTTGCCCAAACATCAAAACCTATGGTCACTCCAGACCATCTTAGGGTCGATTGCTCCAACAATCTCCCCCTTTTTGATGTTTGGCAATCCGTTTAAGTTAGGGAAAGCAAAACAGTAGTCAATGGCAAAAATAATGCATATGCAATGCATACATGGATCCTATCCCAAGGCATCCTACACCTAACCCTCCAAGTTAGGACATTTTACCACACCTAGCCCTCCAAGCTAGGACTTTTCACCAAACTGGGCTTTTTAAAGCTTTTCCCAAGCTCCCCCTACATTGGACTTACAAAAGCTTTTTAAGAACCTCTCCAAGGTTCCCCTTACACCAAGAATGGAGCAAACATGCTCCCCCTAAAACTCAACTCCCCCTAGACCTAGGGTTTCTAGCAAAGGTATGTTTGGTTTCCCACTTACACCCAACATCTCTCCCCCTTTGCCATACATCAAAAAGACCCTAATAATATCCCAATTATCGGTTCTTTTAATCCCTAATGGTCCTAAACACAGTGTACTAATCCCCATACACTTGTTTTACACCATTTTGGACATGCGTCAGCTGCTGGATACCCACACCAGCCCTGACCAGTCGACTGCCTACAGGGCAGTCGACTGATACTCTGAATATTAGTTTTCTGGCCGAATTTCAGAAACGTGCCAGAAATTCCACAAATCTCTAAAAATTCCCAAATTTCGTGGAGAACTTTGTGGTACCCATACCTACTTGGGAAAAATACATTTCACCATGTATCTATCACCATTCCCAAGTTGGACACAAACCCCAAATTTTCAATGAAAATTAAGGCAAACAAGGAGGCAACCTCCCCCTTAACTTATGCCTTCTCCCAATGTTCATTTTTCTTAGGTTAAGTTCTACCCAACTTAACCTCCTAACACCAAGTTAGGTTCTTCCCAACCTAACACCCAAGTTCTTCCTCCCTTGGATACTATTAAAGGCTTGCTCCCAAGCAACCTTACCCCTAGTGCCATAAAGAACTCAACAACACTTAGACACTCCTAAGGGTTTGCAAGCACACTTGCTAGGATATACTCTATCCTAGAAAAATATGATTTCATGAAAATGTCAAGTGTGCTTGACTTTTGGTAGAATTTCTAATTTCCTCAAAGATTATCATTTCGTATTAATTTGTAAATGTATCTCTAATTCTATGAGTTTGCCAAAGCTAACCATCATAATTCGACACATGAAATTGTCCTCAATTCATTTCCTTATCTATATCCTTAATATGCTGAAAGTTTCCCCCTTTTTATCTCTAAATCCTAGATACACAAGAGAAACTTATCAAACTTCCTTGAATTTTCCATATGACCTCATTTCATATAATCACCATTAACCCATGAGACACACCTTTACTCAACTAGTATCATCAAGGATTTTAATTTAGACATCATATTCTATCATCCAATAGCCATTTTCCAATTTCAGCCTACAGACCAGTCGACTGCCCCTGTGGCAGTTGACTCCCAAAACTCACAGAATGTTTCTGGGCTCTTACCAGTCGACTACCCCTAGTGCAGTCGACTGATACTTGAATTTCAGGTTTTTCAGCCCAATTTCAGTAATCACTAAACAATTCCATAAATCTCCAAAAATTATAAAATTTCCTGGGGAGATTTGTGGGACCAATGTCTACTTGGGAAAAATATGTTTCCAAATAAATATACTCCAGATCCCAAGTTTGGCACGAAACTCTAATTTCTCTAGATTGTATCATTTTAACTCTTCCAAAAGTTCTAACTTAGGCTTCTCCTTGATGTATTTTCTCATTTCTGACCATGATACATTTCTATCATTGAGTTATATGGTGTTTACACATCAAAATCTAATTTTACCCAATACACCCTTATTTTCACCATTTTCTCCCTAAAACTCCATCTAGAGCCAAAACCTATGATTAAGACTTAGCCAAGTCTTCCAATCCTTTTTGGTACATTTCACCTAATTTCCTAGGAGAGAATCTATTGAGATCTATTTACCATGGACCCCAAAGGCTCCTAGAGCTCCCCCTTGAGCTCTTAGCCCTAGCCACCTCCCTAGGTGACTCAATCCATACTAGACCACACCGATGTGCCACCGGTGATTCTTGGCCTACAAATTGGAGCTTCTTAACCTTGGACACCTTGTCCTTGGTTAAGTCACCCTTTCTACCTTTAGATGGCACCCACTTGCCATCCTTGGACTTACCCTCCATTCCATGATTATATGCCTTCCCAGCATAATTCTTTCCATCTATCTTGGAGGCCTTAGACCGGTATCCCAAGCCTGATCTATCATAGTTGGGTTTTAAGCTACCCAACACCATGTCTAAGCCCTTAGATCCAATCGTGAATCTTTCTAGGGCCTTTTCTAATGTATCAAGCCTTGCCCTCAAGGCTTGATTTTCCCTTTTCAAATTTCTAACCTTTGGATCCATGTGTCCACCATGGATATTCCTAGGCCTAACCTCCTTTCTAGGCACATTCCTTCCCTTCTTGGGATTAGTGTCATGATCCTTATGTCTAGAGGTCTTGGGTCTATCATTATGCATGCTTTTCTTAGGGTTGTATTCTACCTTGTTAACTCTAGTCCTATCATTATATCTAAATCCGAAGTTATGCACCATTAAGCATTTTTCATGAAAACTAGCATGCATGGATGAACGATTAATTCTATTTTTATCATGGATAGAGGAACTTAAATATGAATTACATTTTAGCCTAGGGTTAGGAATTACCTCCCTTACCCTTATAGTCCCTCCTTGTTGTGAGTTTCTTTTCTTTCTCTCCTCCTTCTCTCATCTTCTCAAATTCTCCATCTTCTTTAGTTCTCCTTTCCTTGGACACTTAGTATGAAAGTGCCCTAGCTCTCCACATGTGAAGCATCGGATTTTCTTCTTCTTATCTTGGCCTTCTCCATTCCTACAACCCATATTAGATTTAAATTGAAAGGACTTGGGTTTAGGAATTACCTCCTCTTTACCTTTTGGGCACTTATCTTTATAGTGCCCCTTTTCGTTGCAACCAAAGCATGTGATGTGTTCCTTTTTCCTTGCTTTGGTGGAGGTAGAGGCTTCTTCTTGTTCTTGTATGATTGAGGGTCTCTCCTCCCCCTCAATTATTGAAATCGATATCTCCTCTTCTTCTCTTGAGGAGGTTGATGATCTTTCACTCTCTCCCTCACTTGAAGATGTAGATAGTTCCTTTTCTTCTTCTTCTCCTTCGATTCTTGCACTTGTTTCTTCGGGCTCCTCTACTAGTTGAGCTTGTGTAGGGGTCTTATGAACTTCTTTTAATTTGCTCCACAATTCATATGCATTTTGGTATTTCCCTACATCATTCAAAATTTTGTTAGGTAAAATATTAATCAATATATTGATTACCTTTTCATTGGCCCGAGATTGTTCTTGTTGCTCTTTGTTCCAATATCTAGGACGAAGCTTCTTCCCGTGCTTGTCCTTTGGAACTTCGAAGGGCTCTTCTATGGCTATCCTACATGACCAATCCATGCTAAGCCAAGTCTCCATCCTTGCCCGCCAATAGCCGAAGTCTTCATGATCGTAGGGCGGTGGGATGTAGATGTCGTCCCCAAATTTATCTTCCATCGTTCTTCCTCTAGCGGGTGCTCCCTCGGCGATTAGTTCGATCAAGAGCGGTCCTTCGCTCTGATACCAACTGTAGGATCGTATGTGGTACGCTAGAGGGGGGGTGAATAGCGTTTCGATTCTTCTTCTCACCTACGTTGTTAGTTGCGCAGCGGAAATATACAATAAAATAGAACTAACAACGAGAAACAATGCTAACAATACCTATTTACTTGGTATCCACCCCGGCCGGGTGACTAATCCAAGAATCCGTCGGTGGATCACTCCCCGGATAACCTCCGGCTAGCTCTCGTCGCTCCTTGTGGGTGGAGAAACCTCACCACAACACCTTGAGAACCTCTGAGCACAAAGACTACTGTTTGATCCTTAACCAAGACCAAACTCGTCAAAAATCTCAGCCACCACGAAGTCCTCTTTAAATAGGACTCGGGCTGAAACCCTCGCCACCAGTCGACTGCTCCAAGGGCAGTCGACTGGTGCCTGCCAAATTCGACCGTTGCACCCCAACGTTTGAATTTTAGCTAACTCACCAGCCACCTACCAGTCGACTGCTCCCATAGCAGTCGACTGATCCCCAGCTGAATCCCTTCCCGAGTACATTCACACAGCAATCGATTCTCACGACTCGACTGACTCCTCATCCGCAACCTCGACTATTGCCTTCGCGCCCTCTTCATCTTCGACTCCCGTCCCTCGGATGCACGCAAGCCTCCAGCTTGCCTCCATACCATCCTTCACGCATGCCTCGAAGTCTGCGCCCGTTAGCTCATCGTCCCTGCTCACCAAAGTCCCTCGGATGCACACGCAAGGCTCCAGCTTGCCTCCATGCAATCCTTCACCGTACCGAGGCCGTCCAGTCAAGTCCATATGTGTAACCTGTACAACCTGCACACTCAACATACACATATAAGAATACAAGGGAAAACCTAACTTAAACCCTTTGCCCAAACATCAAAACCTATGGTCACTCCGGACCATCTTAGGGTCGATTGCTCCAACATATCTCTTCCTATGCTCCTTTGTATTTCCTTATATCAATTTTGTGCTATGATTATATGTCTCGTCATTTCATGTTTAATAATTTATTAAATTGATTCCAAATCTTGATGAATAAATTATTAACTGGACCCCGACCATAAACACAAATGTCGATGATCAACTCATCGCCTTTTCCACAGTCGAACGGTCGAGCAAATTTCAAGGCCGATTTTGGTAATTGGCTAAGTTGTAATTTGGATCGTTTGATACGGCACAAGACGGTCGATGGGAGAGGGGTCTCCACTCAGATTAATTTTTTAATCCATAGATGTGGAGAGGTCTCTCGGATCGACCAGGTATTCTCGAAGGAAACTCGCCAAGCCATACCCAACAATTGGTATCAGAGTTGAGGTTTCCGGCTTTGTGTGTTTAGGATTGGTTAAGTTTTGCAATTTTCATATATTTTATTTTGCTGGATGATGCGTGGATGTGCGTAGGCTAACTTTGTGTTACAGGCACGAGATTCCAACTTCATGGCCAAATATGTGTTGTGTGATTGATTTACGAATTTTTATAATTAATTAATCCTCGGGGTTGACGAGGCTAGGTATTTAATTTTTGTAATTAAATACGGCACATGTTTAGCCGAGTTTTTTATTTATAGTTGATCTAAATTTCATGTACACTCCTTCGTGGAGTATAGGATCAATGATATAAATAATTAGCTATTCATTTCGGCTCGGAGATTCCTCAAGGTAGCATGCGCAGAAGGAAGGGAGGAGCGGACGAAGTGACGACACGACTGGATGCACATTAGAGACCAAGGGGCCATGAAAGTTGGAAAATCTAGGATTTTCATTATTTTATTTCATGTTATTGGTTATGTGCTTGGTTGAGTCGTTGTGCTAGAAAATTCCTCGAGATAAATTACTAAGTGGGAGAGGGACCCTAAGGGTCCCGCGGCTTCCATTACAATTCGACAAGTGATGCGAACAAGTCTGCGCGTCGGCTCTGAGTGCCTTCCTCCCGATCGGATGGACTTGTTCTGCGGATCACTGGGTCGAAAAAGACTATAGAAAATTATTGAAGAGCGTGTGTACTTCCCCATCGGAAGGCACATAATCGGAAATAATTTTCTTAATGTCGTGTAATGGTGCACACTTAGATGCGAATAATAGTATCCTCTCCATTGGAGTCACTGCAATTATTTTGCAGAGCCGAAGGAAACCAACTGTTGATCTTACTTGTAAAAAAGTTAGATTGACAAGATAGTAAGATTGATGGGTAAAATCTCCTCTTACGAATGTAGGGATTCGTATACGTTCACACCATCATGGCATGCGAATTTCTCGGTGTATAGGGGTGTTGGTTGATTTCTAAAATTAATTGTTTTGAGGAATCATTTTATTTTCGATTTCTAAAGTAGTGTATATTATGATTCTCAGGTTTTTCATAATGACCTTTACTCCACTAGCAACAATTCTTAAGGACAATAAACTTACTGGACCAAATTACATAGACTGGAAGAGGAACCTTGACATTGTCCTCACTGTTGAGGAGTACAAATTTGTACTCTTCGAGGAATGCCCGGAAAGACCTAGAGAGGACTCTGGTGAAGAGCTGAGGGAGCGTTACAAGAAGTGGAAAAAGGCAGATGAGATGGCGCTGTGCTACATTCTGGCATTTATGTCGAATGTGCTGCAACATCAGCATCAGGCCATGGCCACTGCTAGTGACATGATGTTGAACCTCAAAGATCTCTTCGGGCACTAAGGTCGAGCTGCTAGGCAAACCGTGATGAAGAGTCCGATGTCGACCACTATGGTCGAAGGGACAACCGTGAGGGATCATGTCCTAAAGATGATGGCTCACCTCAATAAGATTGAGGTACTGGGAGCACAGATCGACGGGGAATCCCAGGTTGATATTATGCTTCAGTCTCTGCCATGTCGATATTGAGGTACTGGGAGAACAGATCGTAGTCCTATTGGCAGTAATAGCTAATTATCAGGTCCACCAAACCATAATGGACATGGGCAGCTCGGTTAATATCCTCTATAAGAGGGCATTTGATCAAATGCAGATTGACGTGGTGGAGTTGCAGCCGATGGCCACACCTCTATTTGGATTCACAAGTAACGAGGTACAGCCGATCAGGCAAATTAAGTTGGCCATTTCCTTGGGAGAAAAGCCCCTAAAGAAGACCCGGTGGTCCATCTTCCTAATAGTTGACATCATGTCCACTTATAATGTCATATTGGGTCGACCGACCCTCAATGAGTTCCAGAAGGCCGCGTCTACTTTCTACCTTAAAATCAAGTTCCCTGAAGGAGACCAAGTGGGGGATGACCGGGGAGAACAGAGGGTCGCACAGCGCTGCTACATGGATGATGTCCGAACGGAGGTCTGGAAGATGTCTAGGGCGCCTCCAGCAAGTTGCAACATGGCACAACATTCACCCTAGGCCGAACTGCAGGAAGATAAGGAGGAGGTTCAACTGCTCCCCGAATGAGAATAGGCCAAGGTGAAGATAGTCAGGGGCCTCCCGGGTGAGCTGAGGCAGGAATTGATAAGTTGTTTGGCCCGAAACTAGGACATGTTTGCTTGCTCGGTTGGGAATTTGAGAGGAGTCCAACCGGAGGTCATGGAGCATCAACTGCACGTTTACCCCCCAACGCCTAATGGTAAAGTAGTGAAAAAGGGACTTAATCACTGAACAAAACAAAGTCATCCGAGCCGAGGTGGACAAGCTCTTAGAGGTCGGGCACATTCAGGGGGTTCAGGTTTCGGCCTGGCTGGTTAATGTTGTGTTGGTATCCAAGTAGGACAACAAATGGTGTGTCTGCATTGACTTTTGTGATCTCAATCGAGCCTACTTGAAAGATTGTTGTCCTTTATTGCGAATCGACCAGATGGTGGACTCCACCACGGGGAGTGAGCTGATCTGCATGTTGGACGCATATCAGGGGTACCACCAAGTTTCGCTGGCATCGGCCGACCAGGAGAAGGTCAGTATCATCACGACTTACGATATGTACTATTATAATATGATGCCATTTGTATTAAAGAATGTAGGGACCACGTATTAGCGAATGTTGGATAAGGTTTTCCTGGAGCAAATCGGATGAAACATCGAGATATACGTCGACGATATCCACATCAAGTCTACTTGGGCAGACGACCTCATAAGTGACATTGAAGAAACGTGCGGGACGTTGAGAAAGTATGGGTTAAAGCTAAACCCAGCCAAGTGCCTCTTCGGAGATCAGAGAGGGAAATTCCTAGGGTACATCATCACTGAGCGAGGCATCGAGGCCAACCCGAGCAAGGTGAAGGCCCAGCTCGACATGCCTGCCCCTCAAAGTTTGAAGGAAGCTCAAAGGTTGACCAACAAAATCATGGCGCTATTGCGGTTCATCTCCCGCTCGACCGATAGGAGCTTTCCATTCTTCAAAACACTACGCCGAGCCACCAAGTCCCAATGGGATGGTGAGTGCGGCCGGGTGTTTGAGGAGCTGAAGTCTTATCTGGTCAGACTACTCGTGCTAGCCAAGCCAGAGGCGGGTGAGGTCTTGTACGTGTACTTGTCGGCCACTCAGGAGGCAATAAGCGTTGTACTGGTGAAACAAAGTGAGGCTGAGCAACAACCGATATACTTCTTAGCCCACTCGAGAAGTTGGCTTACGTTCTTGTCTTAGCCACCCGACATCTTTGACCATACTTCCTAGCCCACCTGATTATAGTGCTTACCAATAGCACCTTGGGGAAGATATTAATCAACCTGGAGGCTTCCAGTCGGATGATCAAGTGGATCACCGAACTAAGTGAATACGACATCTAGTACTAACCTTGGTTAGCCATTAAAGCTCAAGTGCTCGCAGACTTTCTCAGTGAGCTATACACTAAAGAAGATGAAGCGGTTTGACAAAGTTACGTGGACGGTTCCTCCGCCCAGTAGGGGAGTGGTTTGGAGATCCTTATGATATCTCCCAAGGAAGACTATCTTCATCTGGCCGTCCAACTAGAATATCGGGTCACCAACAACGAAGTAGAATATGAAACCTTAATCGCCAATCTGCAGGCCGCTAAACATGTACGAGCTTCTAGGGTTATCCTTCACTCCGATTCATAGCTAGCCACTTAGCAGCTAGCCGGACGGTTTGAGGTTAACAGTGAACGTCTACGAGCCTATCTGGAGGCCTATGAGCAGCTAAAGTCTGGGTTCCAGGAAGTGGAGTTGTGCTAAATCCCGAGAGAGAGAGCAATCTAAAGGTACATAAGTTAGCTAAGCTAGCCAGGGCCATTGCCCCTTAGACGTTGGCTCAACCCATGACTCAAACTATGCTCATCGCTTAGATTGAATAGCAGGGCGAGCTGAAGTTGGATAGAGATTGGTGGGCTCCCATCAATTCTTATCTACAGCAAGGAGCCCTCCCGACTAACCCATATCAGGCTCGAATGCTTCGGAAGAGAGACGCCTGGTTCACCCTGATCGGTGATATACTTTACAAGCATACTTTTTCCAGACCTCTGCTCAAGTGTTTGGGATTGGAGGAGGCAGAGTACGTATTGAGGGAAATACATTCGGGATCTTGCGGAAGCCATGAGGGTGCCCGGTCGATGGCTGGGAGGGTTCTGCTTGCTGGTTATTTCTGGCTGACGCTACAGAAGGATGCTGACCGGCTAGTCGCCACTTGTTTGTCTTGCCAAAGGCATCAAAGCCTGTTTCACCATTCAGTCGAGTTAATGAATGCTTCCACAGTGCCTTTGTCCGTTTGACCAATGGGGGATGGACATTGTGGTAGCCTTCCCTCTCGCACCCACCCAGAAGAAGTTCTTACTGGAAGTGGTCGATTAGTTTTCCAAGTGGGTGGAAGTAGAGACATTAGCCAGAATATCGGAGGGGGTAGTTATAAAGTTTCTTTGGCAAAACATCTTATGCCATTATGGGATACCACATAAGCTAGTCTTGGATAACGGTCGACGGTTTCAGGGCAAGAAAATCCAATACTGGTGCTCGGCCTACGGGATCAAACAGGTGTTCACCTTAGTCGCCTACCCACAAAGCAACGATCAGATGGATGTGGCTAATAGGGAGATTCTCCGGGGGTTGAAGGTGAAGTTGAATCATGTAGGGAGGGCCTAGGTAGATGAGTTGCTTAGTGTTCTATGGGCATTAAGGTCTAGCTGAGAGAGGGCTCGAGTTGCATGCCTTTCCAGTTAGTTTACGGAGCTGAGGCGATGGTACCGGTGGAGGTGGGGTGCACATCCGACCGGCGGAGATTGTATGATGAAGAGAATGGGGAGAGGCGGCAGTTGGAACTATATCTGGTCGAGGAGATTAGAAGCCGAGCGGCAGTGCGGATGACCACATATCGACAAAGGATGCAACGGAGGTACAATCAAAAGGTTAGGCCTCGGGCATTTTAGATCGATGGCTTGGTCTGGAAGAGAGTCAATCCAGTCAGCAATGTAAGCAAGCTAGAGCTTCAGTAGGGCGGGCCTTTCAGGGTGTTGGCATTGGGGGCTTAATACCTACAAGACACGCAAGGGAAAAAGCTCGGTCGACCCTGGAGTGCGATCCACCTGCAACGGTATAGGGAATGAGGGGCCTATGTAATGCTTGTGTGGTTGCCCGAGGAATAAGTGGCCTATGCAATGCTTGTGTGGTTGCTGGGCCAGGAGTAAAGAGATTAGAAATTGAGATCATTTTGCTTGCTCCCATGCACCCACCGACCTCAGGACTGAACAGACGTGGCTGCCCATGCTCCTATTAGTCCGCCCAAGCGGTGTCCAGACTCTCGCCATCAAGCGAGTTATAAGTGGGTCTGCTTCCACGCACCCACCTGTTGGATCGAGAGAGCCGATAGAGGGGGGGTGAATATCGGTAAACGTTCGGATTTAATATAAGAGAAATTGCACAGCGGAAATTAAAACCAACACACGAACACAGGTAGTTTTACTTGGTTCAGAGCCTAGGTCGACTCCTACTCCAAGGCCCACGGTCGTTGACCGTTTTCTGCGGGTAATTCTATAAGTTCGCAAATCAGTTTACAGTATTGAATTACAATTATAGCAAAGTAAACTTTTAAAATGAAAACTCTTCTTTTACCGACGTC
This sequence comes from Boesenbergia rotunda, assembly GCA_024364735.1. Taxonomy (NCBI): domain Eukaryota; kingdom Viridiplantae; phylum Streptophyta; class Magnoliopsida; order Zingiberales; family Zingiberaceae; genus Boesenbergia; species Boesenbergia rotunda. The sequence goes on along the minus strand of JAGFNQ010009788.1, from coordinate 4,172 downwards.
CGATGGAGATTGTCTTTTTCGGAGCAGCGGGACGTCGTCGGTGCTTGAGTCTCGAGTCGGGAGGTTTCCGGATCAGAGCGCGAGAGCAGAAGAGCGTAGAAGCGTTGAATGAATTCGTTGTTCTGAAGCCTTGGTTCGAGGGTCCTTTTATAGGCCCTGGGGGCGCCCGGAACGTCGGGGGCGCCCCCCACATGTCGGTCGATCCACTTCCTTCTCGGTCAGCTATGATCCCTTAAAACACGGGATCAAGCTTTGACCGGGGCGCCCGGAACGCTGGGGGCGCCCGGATTGACCGGGTCAAAATCTCATCCTCTTGGCTTCGCTGGAGCTGCTTCGGTAGCTTTACCTGGGGGCGCTCGGAGCGCTGGGGGCGCCCGGGAGCAGCGGGGGCGCCCCGAACATGAACTGTCGAAGCCTTCTTTTGCATTATATGTTTTGTGTTCACCTTGGGGGCGCCCAGGACACTCCGAGCGCCCTACTCAGCCTTTGCCTCACTCCTTTGAGGCTCTCTGAGCTGCAGACACTCGATCCTTCGGTCCTGCATCCAGGGTTAGTCCAAAACAACTTAAAACAATAAGATGTTAGTTTATACAGCCTTAGCTGTCTTGGTTCTGACTTTGGGTCTCCTAAATGGAGCCCTAGGTCGAACCGACGCCTACTGTTCCCTTGACGGGGAACGCGTCCTCACCTACTCCTCTCGGGAGAATGTACCTGATGCCAACCGCTCCTCTGGTTGGACTTTTGCCTGGCGGTCTTTTGCCAGGTCTTGGATACCGAGCTGTCCTTCGCCCGGTGCCTAGCATTCCTTCGCTAGGGCTTCAGTCCCAAGCTGTCCTACGCCTGGCGCCTAGCAGTCCATCGCTAGGGCTTCAGTACCCTGGCATTCCTTCGCCAGTGCCTAGCAGTCCTTCGCTAGGGCTTTTTACCCTGGCATTCCTTCGCCAGTGCCTAGCAGCCCTTCGCTAGGACTTTGTTTCCTGGCAGTCCTTCGCCAGGTGCCTAGCAGCCCTTCGCTAGGACTTTTCCTGCACACTTGAGTAACACATTAGAACACAAATAGTACTTAACTTTGAATCATTTGCCAATATCAAAACAAGGTTCGATATGGTGCTTTCTGCGCCAACAATCTCCCCCTTTTTGATTTATGGCAACACAATTCAAAGTTAAGTAAAAACTTATAATATTTAAGCACGACAGTTAAAATCAATCAATTTGAGCAGAGTAAACAACCAATGTAGTTTTGACCTAACAAAACATTGTAGTTTTGACCTGTTCAGAAAAAAATTTAATTTTATTAACATACTTAACTTTGACCTTTCCTCCCCCTTTGACATATATCAAAAACATACATGGACGAACAAGGTATCTAATAGGGAGTTTTGAGTTTTACCAAAATAAATTTAAGTGAAGGAGTTTAAAAACATAGTTTTCAAGAAAAACTTTAAGTAATGGATTTCATAATTAGAAAACGTGATGTTCAAAGTAATAGATGTTTTGAAAATACATGAAGCTCCCCCTTAATGTGACAACTCTTCTCCTTATATTTTAGAAAAAGCTTGCAAAAACTTGCAACATAGTTTTTAAGAAAAACTTAACAGTAATTTACTTAGCCAACATTTTGAAAATAAGTTTCCCTTAAAAAGTTTCAACTTTTGCACTCATAGAGAAATTTCCTTGGAACATATTTTGTGCATTAAAAGCCATTTTTACTTGGAAAAACCTTTAAATTGACAAGTTTTTGCTGGAACACAGATTTGTTTACTAGGAAAATTTAACTTAAAAAAATATATAAACAAAATTGAAACACTTAGAAATTTTTGAAAAACTAGAAATACTTGAATTACTTTTTGAAAAGGAGATAACAATTTAAGGTTTCTTTTCTCTCTTTTCTTTTCTATTTCTTTCCCCCTTGGCCATATATCAATAAGAAACTTTTGAAAGAAGGTTTGAAAAAATGTGTGTATCAGGGCTTGTGAGTTTTGAAAATATAAAAATACTTAGTATAATTCTGAAATTATAGCATACAGCTTAAATTGCATCAAAGAAAAACACCACTTTGAAAAGTATTGTGAAATTAAAAAATATTTTGTATTTGTAGCCAAGTCTTTAGAAAATTCATGCACTTAGAACACTATTGCCTTAGAAAAGTATTAGTAGAAAACATTATACTTTGAAAAATAGAAGTACTTTTGAAAGATATTATGCAATTTTTAAAAAATATAAGTACTTTTAAACATAATATTTTAAAAAGAATGTTATTTTGAGATCATGATACTTTACTTGGTTTCTTTTCCAGTCTAACACAATCCTAGGAAACATTGTTAACTACAAGGATATTTCCCTAAGTGTCCTGAAAAATTTTTAATGTCAAGTATTATTTTCTAAGGTATTTCAAAAATAATTTTATAAACCACAAAAATATTTTAAAATAATAATATTTTGTAAGACAAATTACTTATGTTTTCGACATAATTTTGAAAATATAGTGTATGAAAACATGTTATTTAGAAATGTTTAATAGCTCTTTTAATTTGACCTCCCCCAAAATTTGACGCAGTCCTTGGAAGCTTGTTGACCACAAGTATTCTTCCTCTAAGTCTTTAGGGTTCAGTTCAAACAAAACGAGAAGAAAACTAAGTTTAAAAAAGTATTTTGTTTTAATGATTTGAAACATAATTTCATTCTCCCATTTAAAAAAGTGAATATAGAGAACTGAGAAGGGGGAATGATTTCAAAAAAAATAGAATTTTTTTAAAGTCCAAAAAAAAATAAATATCTAAGCCCGGACTGTAGACAAAAAGAAATATCCTAAGTAATCACCAAGGTGACTTTTTGCCATACAAGAATAAACTAATTTTCAAAAAAAATGTTTGTATAATGGTAAAGGAAAGAAATAAATGTAATGAAATAAATTTCAGGTTAGTGAACAAAAAAGACTTGATTTTAATTACAATGATTTGAAACATTGACTCTTAGTTAAAAAGTTAAATTTGATTTTTGTGAAAATGAAAATTTAGAGGGTTAAGTTTGTTCAGTTGAATTAAATTTTAATTTTAAATTTGAATTTGATTGAATTAAATTTAATTGATTTAATTGAATTTAATTGATTTAATTAAGATTTAATTGAATTTAATTGATTTAATTAAGATTTAATTGAATTTAATTGATTTAATTAAGATTTAATTGAATTTAATTGATTTAATTAAGATTTGATTAATTTGAAAGATTTAATTATGATTTGATTAATTTGATTGATTTAATTAAGATTTAATTGAATTTAATTAAGATTTAATTGAATTTAATTGATTTAATTAAGATTTAATTAATTTGAAAGATTTAATTAAGATTTAATTGAATTTAATTGATTTAATTAAGATTTGATTAATTTGAAAGATTTAATTAAGATTTGATTAATTTGATTGAGTTGGTTGGGTTGGACTCAACTTTTAGGTCCAAAGCATCTCACTCATTTCTAAGTGACAAAATAGGATATCCTTAATGTTGATGCAGTCTGGCCCTGATTGTTGTTTTGGTGTTGACACCGATTTAAGTTTAGGTGGATGATTATTGATTATGATTAAGTCCTGATTGAGGATTAGACATGGTTTGGAAAATCCTAGCCTGGAAGGCTAGGTGTTGGAAAATCCTAACCTGGAGGGTTAGGTGTTGAAAATCCTAGTCTGGAGGGCTAGGTGCTGGAAAATCCTAACCTGGAGGGTTAGGTGTTGAAAATCCTAGCTTGGAGGGCTAGGTCTGTGAAAAGTCCTAATTCGGAAGAGGTGGGTGAAAAGTCCTAGCTTGGAGGGCTAGGTGAAAAGTCCTAACTTGGAGGGTTAGGTGCAAATTCCCATCTTGGAGAATTAGGTGAAAAAGTCCTGACTTGGAGGGTCAGGTCCTAGCTTGGAGGGCTAGGTTTGGGTGAAAAGTCCTAGCTTGGAGGGCTAGGTGAAAAGTCCTAACTTGGAGGGTTAGGTGCAAATTCCCAACTTGGAGGGTTAGGTGAAAAATCCTTAGCTTGGAGGGCTAAGGTGGAAGAGAACATAGCTTGGAGGGCTAAGGTGGAAGAGAACATAGCTTGGAGGGCTATGTTTAAGTCCCTGGATCGGTCTGGTGATCGGTCAGGGAAGCTGGCACGCTACCCTGTTGTGGATCGGTCTGGTGACTGATCCAGC
>JAGFNQ010009787.1:0-98775 GCA_024364735.1 Boesenbergia rotunda | reverse complement strand
GAGTAATGATAGAGCCAGTGAAACTGGCTCAGCGAATTGTGGAGTGAATGAGTTGGCAGCTGACGTCAGCGACCACCTCAGCGACTCGGAGAGGAGAAAACCAGGCCAGCTGCGAAACGCAGAGAGCCCAAAACTCTTGATCTCCCGCCCTCGCGAGCTCTGATCCCGCCCTCCGCTAAAAGGAAAACCTCGCGAGCGCTCCTCTGTGTCCTCATGATCTGCCATCTTCCTCCTCGCGAGCTTTGATCCCGCGCCATCTTCCTCTGCGTCGCCATCTTCCTTCTCTGTGTCGCCATCTTCCTCGCGAGCGCTCCTCTGCGTCGCCACCTCCTCGCAAGCTCCGATCCTGCGCCGAAAGGAGAGTTCTGATCTGCGTCGTCACCTCCTCGCGAGCTTCGATCCCGCGCCAAAGGAGAGCTCTTGATGTTCCATCTTATACCTTCCAGATTGATCAGCTCTTGATTTTCTTTGTTGAGAAAATTTTGTTTATCATATTGATCAGCACTTGATGTTCCATCTTATACCTTCCAGATTCAACGCTGGCTAAGGACTTGTTCATTGTGTAGATAAATCTCATGTGGGTTTCATACTGCTTTGCGATGAGCAAAGAAACAAGTTTGTCCTTGTAATTTTTTTAGAAGATTCATTCTTAAATTGTATAAAAAGATAATAAATGGATTTTTATTTAATCTGCAATTAATCAACATTTGATGTTTTGACTTCTGTGAACTGCTGTCTTTATCTTGTTTTATTTAATTTGCAGAGCAGATGAGACTGAGAGCTTCAGGCCCTCTCCTTGTTCTAATTTACTCTTTTAAGTATGATAATCTGCAATTCTATCATTCTTGAGAAACATATAGTTTGTCCGAAACATATATTATCATTCTTGAGAAATTTCGATCACCATTTCCTTGCCATACAACACTGCCACAAATGTGGAAATTGAGTTGCCTATCTTAAAGCAACTTCTGAGTTGATCAAAGTAATCAGTAGTTTTGAAAAAGTGATCAAAGCAACTTCTGAGTTGCCCACCATTACCAGCATGAGAAAGAAACAGCCTCCCTTGCATTTGGAAGCACAGAGAAATGCACTTAACGAGCCTAAAAAGTGATCCAATGCCAAGAAGATGCTTATCGAAATCCCCATTCTGTTCAAAGAAGTCGAAACATGGACTAGTTTCAAATCATGAACAAGAACGAATTAAAGTAACTAGAATATATTCACTTAACTTTGCAGTAGTCTTGAAAAACTCTTGCAAGGTTTCTTTTAAGAATTCTGCTAGTGATACACCAATGAAGAGATCAACTGGTATTAAAGCTCCAAATCACTTGAGATAGAAAGAGATGTCTGATAAAAAGCTTAGAGTATAAACACAATGAAGGACCGCTTAAGAACTGTTTTTTAATTTTTTCCGAGAAAGACTAATTGATGAACAACAACTTTTTTGGCTTCAACATATATACAAATTAAAGCTTCAACATAGACTAATTGATCGCGGCGTCTGGGCTGTGGATGCTCGATGAGTCCTTTTCCAGGTGCGGGATCGGAGCTCGCGAGGAGGTGGCGGCGCAGATCAGAACTCTCCTTTCGGCGCGGGATCGGAGCTCGCGAGGCGGTGGCGACGCAGAGGAGCGCTCGCGAGAGAGATGGCGACACAGAGAAGGAAGATGGCGACGCAGAGGAAGATGGCGCAGGATCAGAGCTCGCGAGGAGGAAGATGGCAGATCATGAGGACACAGAGGAGCGCTCGCGAGGTTTTCCTTTTGGCGGAGGGCGGGATCAGAGCTCGCGAGGGCGGGAGATCAAGAGTTTTGGGCTCTCTGCGTTTCGCAGCTGGCCTGGTTTTCTCCTCTCCGAGTTGCTGAGGTGGTCGCTGACGTCAGCTGCCAACTCATTCACTCCACAATTCGCTGAGCCTCACTGGCTCTATCATTACTCTTTACTAAAATTATTATATGAATATTTTAATTAGATGTATATATAAGAGCATTGAATATTATTCATACTTTTAAGAGCACCAAAATATTAAAAATAGTCATGTGCTACAAATTTTCTATTGTCATGCAATTTTGAGTATGACTACTTGAAAAAAAATATATTATATATATTTTCATATACATTTTTATTTAAAATTTATAACTAGTAATTTATCATAATCTATCATAAGATTTATATCAATTTAATTTTAAAGAAAATAACTATTTTTGGAAATAATTTTTAATATATAACTTTAAATTTATAACTAATGTGTCTATTTAGTGATCTATTTTTCAAGATGAGTAGATAAAAGTTCAACAATATAAGTCGATCTAGGAAGGGTAAACTTAGTATAATGATTCAATAGATACCCTTTTCAATTATGGAAAAAAAAAAACAAATAGCTACTTGATAATCCAAAAATGGCACGCTTTTAATTAATTTAGTTTTTCCTTAGGGTTTTGGACATTATATTTGGGTTGCTAGTAATTAGGGCATATCCGGTGCTAGAGTTTTAAATGAACTTTTTTAATTATAATATTAAATTATACTTTTTTATTTAATATTTTTTATTTAATATTTCGTTTTCATTTAATATTTTAAATAGAAAAAATAAAGATAAAAAAGGCATCATTAATTAATATTTCATCAAATAGTCTCACCCACAATCCCAATTTTGCAAGAAGAGAGATTTTTAAAATTTTACTATTGTTGTTAAAATAAAACCTCACGTCCATAATTGTTCTAAGTTTTTTTTCTTTAACTTTTTTATTTCATAAACCTCTAAAAAAAAAATTAGATTGGAATTGCCCTTTAACATAGGGATGAGAATGAAATAAGGCGGGAACTATTTATCATCCCCATCATCACTCCTAAATTATATCCTTGCCTCTATCCCCGATTTTGTCTAATAGGAAAATCTTTATCCCCCAATCTCACAGGGATTAATTACTCATCCTCATTTTCATCTCTGCTTCAAATGTTCATTATCGATTGAGTTGGTAAAAATATTTTCAATTTTCAACACATTTTATGTTCATAGAAGTATTAATATAAGAATTCATATATAAATACTAATATTAATTAAACAATACTGATCCCGGGCCAGCTTACGTGTAGTCTAGGCCGGTAGCCTGACACCTCGTCTGGAGAAGAGGGGTTTATGAGCTCTATGGGCTCTTCGAATATAGGGCCCAGGTCGGTGATTCGGCCCAGTTCATTTGAACGCGAGGAAATACTGGCCCAGGTAAAGAAGGTTGGAAGCCTTGAAGGCCTCCGAGTTCAGGGAATCCAGGGTCGAGAAGGTTCGAAATAGGAGAATCCCGAGTCAAAGAAGTCCAGACTCATAACATCACAGAGTTTTAGTACTCCCGAGTCAGGGGAGTCTCAACTCAGAGTATCCTGAAGCTCTAAGCGGACCATCTCTACGCATCACTCGGCTCGGTGTCCCCAGTCGGAAGCGTGGCGGCCCACGCTTTTTGGGGGCACCCCGACTGATGGTCCAAATTCTCACCTTCGTATAACTCGTAAGCGGGCATGCCCCCGCACACCGTTAAGCTCGATGTTCCCAGTCGGACGCGTGGCGGCCCACACTCCCTGGGTGCATCCCGAGTCAGAGAAGTCTTCACTCAAATGTCACTGAGTCATAAGATTCCCGAGTTAGGAGCACCCCGAGCCAGCAGAACACTCGGTCGTCGAGCATACCATCTCCGGGTCAGCCAAGTTCGGACGTTCATCCTGAACCATGCGCACCACGACTCAGGAAACATATCTTCGCTCGGGACGCCTTCCTTAACTCGGGAAGCATAGTCGCTCTTGGTAACCGCGGACACCCTGAGCCCCCAGTCGGCACCAACACTCTGAGCCCCCAGTCGGTTCTTCGCTATACGCCCTTAGTCGGCATCATTGCTCTAGGCCGCCAGTCGGCCCTAGCATTCAAGGTTTTGTCATGACGTATCAGAACAACCACTCCCTGACATAAGACTCGCAGAAGCTGTACGGGGTCGGCGCAGGTCAGGTACCATTCCGGCCCGAATCACGAGTATCTCACTGACGCCATGATCTCCCTGTACCTTGTCCCCTCGTACTGCGACCACATACGTTGGTGTCAGGTCGAGCGGCGCCTTACGGCGCCCGCCCATAACTTGACAACGCTCATTTCCTTATTCGAGTATGCGACACATTATCCTGCCACCTCCGGGTACGTCTTACCCTGTCCTCGCTACGCAACAAAAGGTGGCAGGTTGGGCAGAAGCTGTCAGCTCCCCTGACTATATAAGCCTCTCCACCCCACATATCTTAGGTACGCACGAGAATAGTATTTTACTACTGTTCTATTGCTTTCTTGCTCTTCCACCACCGGGGACTAACTTGACCGTCGGAGTGCCTTGCCGGGGACTTTTCCCGGCGGGTTCTAACGGTCTTTGTCTTGCAGATTAGGAGCTTGCGCCAGATCCAGCATCAGCAGTTCGTGATCTTCAAGAGACCATCACAATCTTGGGGCGTCCACCTCGCTTCGCGACAGGATCAAATTTAACGCTAGAATGAGGGGCAATTAGCCTGATTGGAAGCGAAAGATGGAAGATCCCAACCGAGTCATAATGACTGTTACACTTGAGGAATACAAGCTCCTGATTGGAAGCGAAATTGTTCAAGTTTTTTTTTTTAAACTTTTTTTTCATAAACCTTTACTTAAAAAAATTACATTGGAATTTCCCTTAAACGTAGGGATGACAATGGAATAAGACGGGAACTGTTTATCATCTCCATCATCACCCCTAAATTATATCTTTGCCTTTATCCCCAATTTTATCTAATCGGAGAATCTCTATTCCCCGATCTTGCAGGGATTAATTACTCATCCCCGTTTTCATCTATGCTTCAAAGGTTCGTTAACGATTGAGTTGGTAATTTTTTTTCAATTTTCAACTCATTTTATGTTCATAGAAGTATTAATATAAGAATTCATATATAAATACTAATATTAATTAAACAATACATATATAGTAATATTCATAATCTATGATTTAATAAACACAAAACATCAAACTTCATCCTCATTATTATTACTAGAACAAGTTCGAAGATGAGGATAACATCTTCATATTCATCTCTATTCAACTATAGGGATTTAAAAAATTTTCAAACCTAAACCCATACCCAAAAACCTCTCCCAATTCCCACCCTCATTTCTGATTTTCCCATAGAATTTTGAATCTATGGGAAAAATTATCATCCCTGTTTAGAAGTCTATAGGTTTTGCGAACTTATTCAACGTCGGAAAAGGATACACATGTAAACAGCAATGCATTTTCTCTGGATTCTTTGAAACTGCTCCAACTGCGTGCAATCACCGCCAGCGGGCGGCGGATAAGAAGTGACACCCTTTTTCCTATCTGTGGAAAATTTAATCTCTGATTTGACAATTATGAGGATCTCCAGCTTTCTTCTTTTAGAACACTCCTAATCTTTTCAATAGATTCTGTTCCGTTTGACTTTATCCGAAACATGTTCTTTTTTAGATGCCTGAATATAGAAAAGAAGTCAAACATTCACGCTAGATAGCTGGTAATGCAGATGAATGAACGATTTGAAACCTCAGGCTGAAAGCCAAAGTATGTTCAAAAGTCTACATGGAAAAGAAAAGAAGCCCAAAGAAACTAATTTTGAGAATTGAATCGATCTATTTTCAGAAGGCAGTTGACTTTCTCTCAACCAAATGTTCAGACAATGGGAAGAGAGCTGTGTGCTTTGATTCTACTTGCAAACAAGGAAGCAATTTGAAGGTTGACAGAGCATTCGATATGCAAGGAAAAAATTGCATTGATATGAATGTGGTTTAGTAGTTGTTAGACCAAAAGAATTTATATATTTCTATAATGACTAGGGTTGTAAAGGAGTTAAGCTAAGCCGAGTCAAGTTTCGTAGTGTCCAAGCTTATTTGATGAAGTAATCAAGTCAAGTTAAACCGGGCCCAAAATGAACTAAGCTATTGAAATAATTGTTCAAGTTTGGTTAGTTCATCATTTTTATATGAGTTTGAGTATGGTTTATGTTTTATAATATAAACTTATTTATTATTTTTGAATATTTGTTTTTATATTTAGTATGTTGATTAGAATTTGAACGTTGTTACTAAGTCGAACATCAAGTCTGTTCATCAACATTTGATTCATTTACAGACTTTCGTGGTTTTATTTTCGGGCTATACTCAAAAGACCACATATCAATAGAAATATTTTCATCTTTTAAATCCATGATTTTTTTCATGTATTTTTAATATAGAATTTTGATTATATTCCTAACCGTAATAAAACACAGTGGAATAAATGTGAGAGAAACAAAGTTCGAATCCTAATAGAAACAAATGTTCTAGAAGTCGGCCTCTTAAGGGAGTATTTGGGAGAGCTTTTACTTCTTGAAAAATGATTCTTGTAGTGATTATCTTGAAGTTAGTAAGAAGCTATAAAGTAAGGAGTGTTTGAAAATAGAAGCCAAAAGCTGATACAAGATAAAGTTTGAGTGTTTGGGAGAATAATTGCTTCCAAGCTTAATTTTTAATTAAATGACAATAATATTCTTAAAATATATAAATTAATCATTTTTTAATTATTTAAATATAATTTCGATACTATCAATAATTTGTTCACATAATTATTATTATATTTTAAATAGTGATATAATTATTATTATATTTTAAATATAGTATTAAAATTATTTTTTTATAATTTGAATATTTGAAAAAATATATAAAATTAATAAAAAAATAAAAAATAAAAAATAAAAAATAATATAATTTATATAAATATAATATATATATAGCGGCAAGTGGCAATCAGGTAAAATGTTATATTATTTAAGGAAATAATATTATTTTTTAATGTTATATCATAAATAAAAAAGCAGAAGCAGGTAGAAGCATCAAATTCTTGCTTCTAACTTCTGAGCAAAAGTAACAAAAGCTAAATCAGAATCTAGCCTTCCCAAATACTCAAAAGTGATTCTATGTAGTCAGAATCTAAAAAGCAGGTAGCAGAAGCTCTCCCAAACACTCCCTAAGTGTATATAAGTTGTGCTTCAGATTTACTTGACGGACGAATCAAAGAGAAGATCGTCTATTTCCAAAATTAATCGGGTGAAACTTGGACATTTGAATTATCAAAAAAAAGATTATTGCATTGAGATAAATCAATTAATTTTTCATCCAGATCATATTGCAAAAGATCTACTATTCGTATTGAATTATTAGAATATAATATCGGAAGCGTTCCTAAATTATAATTATATTTATACAATGGGCCTTTCCGTGTAAACTCGTGCAAACATAATGTATATATATATTTTATGCTAAGGACCTTTTCGTGTAAACTCGTGCAAACATAATGTATTTGAATTTTTCTGTATTTTTCACTTTATTTTTTTCTTTATTTTTTGCTTGCAATTATCCCTAAGGTTTAATTAATTTCTCATTTGGGTTATTGTATTAAGTAAAAAAAAATCAAACTAAAAAAATAATTATATTTATTTAATATTTTAAAAATCCATAACTTAATATCACTTTATTGATTTTTTTTATTAGATATCAGGTCCATGCATAATTAATTCCATCCAAAGTTAATTAAGAGGAATAAAACTCACAAAGTAATTAACGCTAATTAAGTACAAGAGCTCTAGGTTAATTAACTGCTGGTCAAGTTAATTTGTAGATAAATAAACTGAAATCTAAAGTCCAAAACATGAGCCGAATTTGGCTGAAAAGACTATCGATTGAAATTGATCTCCAAACTAAAAAGGTAGAACAAGGCATGACATTCGTAGCATCAAACAAAAAGAAAACATAAAATTTCTGTCTGATCATAATTAGAATTCTAAATTTTTTTATTTGTTAGTGTTTTGCTATTGCACCGTCATATAATATTTAGGGGTGTCAATTCAAGTGGATCGTCGAGTCGGATTCGTGTCAGGTTAAAAAAAAAAATTTAAATCTTAACCCAAACCCATTCTGAACTTGAATTCAATCGGAAATTCCTAAACCCGAATCTAAACCCGACTAACCTGAATCCTACCCGAATAATCCTAAAAGCCTAATTCAAAATAATTTTTTTTATTATTTTCCCTATAATTTTTATTTTTATCTCAACAATCCATTATTATTATACTAACATTGATATTAATATATATATATATATATACATATCTTATGTTCAAAATAAAATTTAATTTATCTCAAAAAATTCCGAACTCTAAATTTGGGTCAACTCGGTAAAAGTTTCAACGAGAACTTGAAAATATCCAACTCAAACCTAATTTGTTTCGGATCGACTCATCATATCGGATTCATTTTACTGCCCCCATACACCACCCACTCCTTCTCTTGCGTGGAGCATTGATGGAGATGCATGGAACGTCAAGCCACTGCCCCATTATCATCCCATTCTTGTAACAATTAATTAATTCAATTATTATACTGTTGAGGCAGGATCGATATAGGAAGACTCTGTGAGTTCAATAAGGTGTTGTCGGACTTGAAAAAAGTTGATTAAGAGATCTAGATTTGTAAAGGTGTGGAATTTGTAATAGTCAAAGTTTGAATTCGAAAAATATTATTTAGAAATGTTTCGAGCTTCTCAACATCTTTTTTACTATTTTTAATAATTTTTATTTATAGTATTTTTGATATTTTTGATATTTATAGATTAAAATTTATCTATTTAAGTATTTGTTTAGCAGCTGTTTGAGAAATTATCCTTAAATAAATTTGATAACGGTTTTCTTTTATTTTTTTTCGATTTCTCTTATTGTTTTGTCCATAAATTTTTCTTCTCTTCGATCCGCAGGATAATCATTATTATTCCATCCCGCGTCGACTGTCCTTCTTAAATAAATTTATGATTCCCGTCCATCTGCTACCTCACTATTTCTTCTTCCATTACCTGTTCAAACATAAAGGAAGAAGACATATAGAAATAGTGAAGAATTAATTGTCTTCTTCCTTACTGTTCGTCTGAAACCATGCACATATATATATAATTGAGACTAGTTTCTTTCTGTTAACTAAAACAATTAATTAAATTAAGTAAAAACTAGTAGGTGGCCGACGACGACGATGGCAATGCCATGGCAACATCTCATTTAGTAGTCATCCATCGTTCCCAGTGTAAAAAAAAAAGTCAGAATATATAGCGTGCTACACATGCTACACGACTGGCCTTCTTCCTGTTATATAAAAATATATAGAGAAATTATATTTTATCCGACGTTTCTTGCGCGATTATGAGCGACATTCGATGTGAATAATTTGATGTGGCCGAAATTTAATTATTTTAATCTCTCTCACAGTTGCATATAATAACTTTTCTATCTTTCCTCTTAAATTAAAATAAAATTCTCTCATTTCTTTCTTTTTTATTACATGCATCAATAATTATAGTGCTGATTTTTAAAAATCAATAGCAAATTAGTTGCTATAATGTATAGCAGCTGACAATAGTTGTTATAACATAATATACTTTCAAAAATTATGACTTTTGACTTAAGTATCAAAATGAGACGATCTTTTTTAATATTATAGATATCTGAACGAGCTTAGTTTCAAAATAAAATTATCTCATTTTAATATCCGAGTCAAAAGCTATAGTGTTCAAAAATTTACTACACAATTATATATATATAGTAAATTTTTTAAATATCATAACTTTTGACTAGAATATCAGAATGAGATAATTTTTTTTAATCGAAGCTTGTTTAGATATATACAATTCAAAAAAATAATGGTTGTCTCATTCTGATATCTGAGTCAAAAGTTATGATTTTTGGAAATTTATTATGTTGTAGCCATCATTGTCGAATAGTTATTATACGTTGTAGCAACTATTCTACAGTAACTACGACTGATTTTTAAAAATTAATACCATAGTAATTATTACTTGTAATCAAAAGGAGAGAAGAAAGAATTTTATTTTAATTTAAGAGGAAAGAAAAAAAAATTTGTTGCATGTAGCTAAGAGAGGAGTTAAAATAAGGGAAAATTTTCATAAACTACTCACTCTTAAACTCATCTTTGCATGCAGCCCCATTCAAGTTTTTCTTCGCATGCAGTCCCTGATGGGATTGACAAGACAGTTTGGTGAATATTATTTGAAGAAAGTTGAGTATAAAAGTTAAAAATTTGAGTATGTAAGGTTGCATCCACCACATCAAGAAACTGTGTACTCAATTTTCACTTTTTTATACTCAAGTTTCACTCTTTTATACTCAATTTTTACTGATGTATACTCAATTTTTACTCTTTTATACTCAATCCATTAGGGAGTGAATGCAAAGAAAATCATAAATGGGGAGTGTATGCAATGATCAAATGAGGATTGGGGAGTTTTCTGTAATTTACCATTAAAATAATTAGATTTTAGCCCTATTAAATTGTCCACGTTGGATATCACTCACTCGCTGTTCAGCTGCGGACCGTCCCGTGCGGACCGCCTGCATGGAGCAACATCGACCATTCGTTGCCGGCGTAGTAATTGGGCATGATGATCTCGGTGGAGACGACAAGGGCGTAGGAATTGGGATGAGCCTACAGGAGGTCGCGCACGAGGTCGATGGATCTCGGCCGAGCCACACCCGAACGCGCCGCCGCCGCCGGACACCCTGAAACCTGTGCGCACCGCCATCAGAACTAGGCGAATCCACCGCCTTCTTCCTCTTCCTAGCGGGCGGCGCGTTCTTTCCGGCAGCCTTGGGGCGGTGCTCGAAACGAATCTCCTGGACATATCGACGGACGCGTCGACCCTCGGCCTCGTCGTCGGAATCAGTGGCCTCGAAGTCGTCGCAGAAGATTCTAATGGTGCGCAGCCAAGTGGCCACGCATTGCCGGTGCCAACAACACGATGGGAAGGCCTTGGGTGTTACCTCAACGTGCTCCGTGCGCCTAACAGGCACCATTGACGGCAGCGCTGCATCCATTTCTTAGCTTCTTCTTCTTCCTTCAAATTCTATTCGCATCTACTTGCTCAATTCCTTCCTACAAATCAAACTCAAACCATCCAGGACATCAACAAACACAGCCATACGAAGGGACGCGAGAGAGAAGGGACAGGATCTGCTTCAGCGAGTGTCGCGAGAGAGTAGGGACGCGAGAGAGAAGGGACGCGAGCGCTTGCTTCGGCGAGAGAGAAGGGACGCGAGCAGTGGGGCGAGGGCTTACGCGGCTGTTCAGCCACGAGGAGCAAAGTGAACAAAAGTTCCACGCAAGCGGTCTGCAGCGATCCGCAGCTAAACAGTTATATATATATATATATAGAGAGAGAGAGAGAGAGAGAGAGAGAGAGAGAGAGAGAGAGAGTAATGATAGGGAGAGTGAAAATGGGAGAGTGAAAATCATAGTGAATGATGTGGCATGACGTGACACTTTACATGTACACGTCCGATTATCGCTTGGGCACCATCAGCGGCCTTCGGCCGTCGCCCCGAATTAAACTATACCCTGGGGGGCACGGTGAATCCGTCAAAGATCGTGCATGCAAAGTGTCATGTCATTCACTATGATTTTCACTTTTCCATTTTCACTCTCCCCATCATTATTCTATATATATAATGCAAGGACTAGTTAGACTCATCGACTTACCGATGGCTGTCAGTCCTGTTTAGGGTTTCAGAGTAGAATATAGTATCTCAGTCAACCAATTAAACCTCTTTTGTCCATGCCCTACCCGGCTTCTTTGAAGCTTCGTTCTTCCAGTTGAATATTAAAATCAAGTGGACTCCTGGGCTCGTGATCTTCTGACGCTGTCAGAAAATAAATAATCCAGACATATCATCATATTTTATTTTTAATTTTATTCTGATAATTTTTATGACTTAGTCTTAGATTAGCCTTTCCTATTTTAATAGGATAACTAGAGAATTAGTCTCCCTATTTTTATTCCTAATTTATTGGGATAAGTTATGACTAAGTCTTGTTCGTGGTGTATTTAAAGGGTCCTAGAGGTATGTGAAACATTGTCTCAGTATTTTGTAAATTTGCTTCTTCCAGAAAAATAAATTCGTTCGTTCTTCTTTCGTTCTTTCGGTTTCTTCGTTTTCTTTTTTGTTCCTCTTGCATATTAGTGTGATTCTTGGGTGCGCTATTCTTTGGTCTGGGCCAACAATTGGTATCAGAGCTTTGGTAGTATAGAGCAGCCAAGAATTCACGTTTCCACAAAAATGTCGAGCATCGTAGCGAAGGAGAACGGCGGAGTGTCGTTTCCCTATCCGATGCTAAACTCTCACAATTATACTGTGTGGGCAATAAAGACAGAGGCAATTCTCGATGCCCAGGGAGTCTGGGAGGCGGTGGAGCCAGAGAAAGAAGCCCAGGTGGATGCAAAGAAGGACAAAAAGGCACGTGCATACATCTTGCAGTGTGTCTCCGAAGATATTCTTCTCCAAATCGCAACAAAGAAGACGGCGAAAGAAGTCTGGGACAGCCTCAAGATGAGGTACCTTGGTAGTGATCGGGTGAAGAAGGCACGCGTACAAACATTGAAGAGCGAGTTTGATGCCCTCCGGATGAAGGAGACTGATACTATTGATGAGTTTGCTGGCAAACTCAGCGCTATGAGTAGCAAGTTCTCTACTCTTGGTGCCACGCTTGAAGATTCCTCGTTGGTAAAGAAGTTACTCGATTCTGTCCCTGATAAATTCTTCCCTATTGTTGCTGGTATTGAGCAGTTCCACGACCTTGAGACTATGTCGTTTGAGGAGACTATCGGGCGACTGAAGGCATACGAGGAACGAACACTGCGATTACGCGGCAATACCAACGACACTGAAGGTGAACTCCTACTTACTCATTCCGAATGGCAAAAGCGACAAAAAGGGAGCAGCGTGGACACTTCGTCAGAAGGCAAGGGGCGCGGGTCCAGCGACCCTAATCGTGGCAAGTGGCGTGGGCGAGCGCGCGGTCGTGGCCGTGGTACGCATCGACAAGACAGTGCAGGAGGCACTAGCAGCAACAACAATAATACTCGTGACAAGAAACACATAAAGTGTTTCAATTGCGAGAAAATGGGGCATTATGCGTCCGAATGCTATAGCAAGCGTCGAGATGATGAGGCTCACCTCACTTGCGACACCGATGAAGAGCCAGCACTGATGATGAGCGTGTCCCACGAGGAGTCCCACACTAGCCGAGAGCGGCAAGATATGATTCTGCTCAGTGAAGAAAGGTTTCTACCAGAGATGTATCGCAGCGTTAAGAAAGGAGAAGATAAAGACGTCTGGTACCTTGACAACGGTGCCAGCAACCACATGACGTGCCATCGCGAGAAGTTTCAAGAACTAGATGAAACCATCACCGGGAGGGTGAGGTTTGGCGATGGATCAACCATAGAGATCATGGGCAAAGGGACGGTTGTGTTTGAATGCAAGAACGGCGATCAGAAGGCTCTCCATGAGGTATACTACATTCCAAAACTTTGTAGTAATATCATCAGTCTTGGTCAATTGACAGAAACTGGGAACGAGGTGCACATGGAAGGAGATGCCATGAAGGTGATTGATGGGAGCAGGAAGCTCTTGATGCTGGTAAAGCGAACACAAAATCGCTTGTACAAGATAACCTTGAAGACATTCAAACAAGTCTGTCTCCTAGCAAGCCTAGAAGACCCAACTTGGTTGTGACATGCAAGGATCGGGCATGTCAATTTCCATGACCTGAAGCTATTGGGGGAGAAGAAATTGGCGGTTGATATGCCACTACTGCCCCAACCGAACAAGCTTTGCGAGGTGTGTGTGATCGCCAAACATGCAAGGTCGCCATTCCCGTACCAAGCAAACTTTAGAGCAAAGAAGCCGTTAGAACTTCTCCATGCTGATATTTGCGGGCCAATCTCACCATGTACACTTGCCGGTAACAAGTATTTTCTTCTAATTGTAGGTGATTTCACTAGGTGGATGTGGGTGTTTGCATTGGCAGCAAAGAGTGATGCATTCCAGGCATTCCAGAAGTTCAAATTCCTGATAGAGAACAAGACTGAGTACAAGATCAGAACACTCCGGACAGATCGAGGCGGCGAGTTTCTATCCACGGAGTTTAATCGATTCTGTGAAAATGAAGGAATCGAGCGGCACCTCACGGCTCCCTACACTCCTCAACAGAATGGTGTCGTCGAACGTCGCAACCGCACTGTGATGGCCATGGCAAGATCTCTTCTCAAGTGTACACATATGCCGGCGAGGTTCTGGGGAGAAGCAGTTAGACATGCTGTTTATCTGCTGAATCGTCTCCCAACTAAGGCGCTAGGAGAGCGTACCCCATTTGAAGCTTGGACGGGGAGGAAGCCACATGTCGCCCACTTGAGAGTGTTCGGTTGTGTTGCATATGTGAAAAACACAACCCCTCATCTGAAGAAACTTGACGACAGAAGCTCACCCATGGTATACTTGGGTGTCGAGGAAGGCTGCAAAGCTCATCGGTTGTTTGATCCAAGCCATGGCAAGCTACAAGTGAGTAGAGATGTCATATTTCAAGAAAATTCTGAATGGACATGGAATGCAGGTGCTAACAATGAAGAAAACTTGCCGAGTTTTATGATGCTGGATCCGCTTTACTGCGACGAGGCGATTGTTGCAGCAGAAGTTGAGGCAGGGGCGGAAAATGTCATACCATTAGCAGCAGCCATGGTACCCATGACAAGAGCATCAAGTCCATCTACTCCATCGTCGAACTCGAGTCCATCTACACCATCATCGAACTCGAGTCCATCTACACCATCATCGAACGCCAGTGCAACTACCTCGCCTCCGGTAACAAACACTCCCGATTCTTATGAAGGTCCAGTCCGCTATAGGTCTCTTGCCGATATCTACGCCAACACTGAGGAAGTGGTTGGTATTGATGAAGAGCTGATGATCGTGGTGTCTGATGAGCCAACAAGTTATCAAGAAGCTGCAACTGAGGCTTGCTGGTACGAAGCAATGGAGGAAGAACTGAGATCTATTGAGAAGAACAAAACTTGGACTCTAACTGAGCTCCCATTAGGCCGCAAACCTATCGGTCTAAAGTGGGTGTTCAAATTAAAGAAAGATTCAGCGGGGAAAGTCGTCAAGCATAAAGCAAGATTAGTGGCTAAAGGATATGTACAAAGACAAGGCATCGACTTCGAAGAGGTATTTGCACCTGTCGCTAGACTTGACACTATTCGAGTTATTCTTGCACTTGCAGCAAATCAAAGCTGGGAGGTACACCATCTAGATGTGAAGACAGCATTTCTCAACGGAGAGTTGGAAGAAGAAATATATGTCAACCAACCGGAAGGGTTTGAGGTACATAATCAAAAACATATGGTGTACAAGTTATCTAAAGCTCTTTATGGACTGCGGCAGGCCCCACGAGCTTGGAACATACGACTAAACAGGAGTCTGGAAGAGCTCGGTTTCAAAAAATGTACTCAAGAGCATGCAGTGTATACAAGAGGTGAAGGAGGAGCAACTATACTTGTTGGAGTGTATGTCGACGATCTCATCGTGACAGGAAGTAGCACAGAAAAAATCAACAAGTTCAAACAACAAATGATGGCAGAATTTGAGATGAGTGATTTGGGTCTTCTCTCTTACTACTTAGGGATTGAAGTGGAGCAACAGAAGAGCCGAATTTTAATTAGACAATCAGCTTATGCCAAGAAGATTCTATCTCAGTTCAAAATGGCAGACTGTAATGCCACAAAACATCCAATGGAACCCAAGGCACAGCTGCATAAAGACTTGGAAGGGACTCAAATTAACGCCACGGAGTATAGGCGCATCATTGGGTGTTTGAGATATTTGTTACACACACGGCCGGACCTATCATATTCTGTCGGAATGGCGAGCAGATACATGGAGAGGCCTACAATCATGCATCAAAAGGTGGTTAAACAGATTCTCAGGTATTTAAAAGGTACAATCTATTATGGACTTGTTTACATAAAGGGACCCCAGGAAGTTGATGTATTCGGCTACTCAGATAGTGATTTAGCCGGCGATCTTGACGGAAGGAAAAGCACAAGTGGGATGGCTTTCTATTTTAATGAAAGCTTGGTGTCTTGGAATTCACAGAAGCAGAAGACAGTGGCCCTTTCATCTTGTGAGGCAGAGTTCATGGCAGCCACAACTGCGGCCTGCCATGCCTTGTGGTTGAGGAGCCTTGCCAGCGAATTAACCGGTGTAAAGCCAAAGTCGGTAACTTTATTTGTTGACAACAAATCTGCTATAGCTCTCATGAAGAATCCGGTATTCCATGGTCGAAGCAAGCACATAGATACAAGGTTTCATTTTATCAGAGAATGTGTTGAGAAAGGACAAATTGTGATTGAATTCATTAATACCGGAGAACAACGAGCCGATATATTAACTAAAGCATTGCCAGGAGTGAAGTTAGCTGCCATGCGACAACTACTCGGTGTCCGTGATTTACAGCCATGTCTGGATTAGGGGGAGCAATGTCAGAAAATAAATAATCCAGACATATCATCATATTTTATTTTTAATTTTATTCTGATAATTTTTATGACTTAGTCTTAGATTAGCCTTTCCTATTTTAATAGGATAACTAGAGAATTAGTCTCCCTATTTTTATTCCTAATTTATTGGGATAAGTTATGACTAAGTCTTGTTCGTGGTGTATTTAAAGGGTCCTAGAGGCATGTGAAACATTGTCTCAGTATTTTGTAAATTTGCTTCTTCCAGAAAAATAAATTCGTTCGTTCTTCTTTCGTTCTTTCGATTTCTTCGTTTTCTTTTTTGTTCCTCTTGCATATTAGTGTGATTCTTGGATGTGCTATTCTTTGGTCTGGGCCAACAGACGCCACCATAGAAACAGCTGGCCAGCTTTGATCTTTAAAAAAAAATAGAATGATGATATATATTTCTGTTTGCTGAACAAGTTAAAACGAGTAGGCGATTTTTTTTTTTATTGAATTAGATAGAATGAAGTCACAGTGAGAATACGCATCTTAATCTTTCTATACTTGCAGAACTTTGAACAAGAAATTATATATGTTGGTCGACAAGGGGTTCATGTAGCCCTCACGGTCATGGTGCAAAGGTAAGACGTTAAAGCAGTTTTCGTATTAAATATTTTTGGGATGAAAATTTGAGATGTGGGTGGTTGGGTGAGGAGTAAGAATTGCCTGGTGGTTGGTCAGACCTGACTCGGACACCTCGTTGTAGAAAATTTATGACTGAGTCAAACAAAAAAAAGTCAACCTTGATAGATTGGCATGGTGGGCACAATTGGGCACAAACTCGTGGAGATGAGTAGTTGGGCCCAGAGGCTTGAATGATGATCAATCAATGAGAGGCTAAGAAGAAGAAGAAGGAGAGAAACCCAATAATGTGGTAGCTAGTGTTTTTTACATTATGTGAGATTTTTTTTTATTCATTTCTACATTATTGCTTTATTTGGCGATGCTTTCATTATAATCTAAGGTTTTCACAATGTCAATCGAAACTTCATAATTGTGATAATCTTAAAGTCTCGGGCAATAGTAACAATCAGATAGTTCAATGGTTAATCAAATATTTAAGATTCAAATCTCAACTATGGTATATTTATGATGTATTATAAAATATTTTCCTTTAATAGGACGATAAACCCAAGAAAGTCGCTCCAATCGTGAATGAACAATTACACACTTTTCGATTTATCCTGATAATCAATGAGAAATTTATATACATGACCGAACCAATTATCTCAAAAATAATCTAATTTTTAAAAACTTAATTCCTAGATTGCACTAAATTTTAAAAATTTATATTATTTATGCAAAACTATCTATATGATTGATTCGATAAAACTTATATGGATTGTATTTAATAAAATTTACAAATTGACAAAATTGGATCGAGCAAAAATGATAATTATCATCTCAGACGATTCAGTATCATCAACCCTTCACTAGATATAAATAAATAAATCATGAAAAAATATTTTATCCTAACATAAAGATCTTTTGCATAAAAAATAATCAGACACTAACAAAATATTTTATACTCATTAAAACTTTATCCTAAAATTTATTAGATTAATCACCACCAATTGTGCCAACGGAGGCATAAAGTGCTACACTAGATTCTAAGCATTACACTATTAGAGAAAAAGGAAAGTTGCGTTACAATTGATATTTAATGGATATGCATGGTGACGAAAATGAGACTTGAAATGAATATATTCATATGTTAGGGAGAAGGAAACACTCAGTTATTGTGGAACTAGAAAAAGATCAAGAAACCTTGGTATTTGGATTTTTCAGCACAAGATGACCCAAATATCTGACTTACAAGTATTCCAGAACATTAAACATTTAAACAAACTATACTAATTGCATTTGCCTAGCCACTAGTTATACAAAGCAGTGTCATTATCATGAAGATTTTTATGACACCAAGGGACTCATGAAAAGTTCATGCTCCAATTTTCTGTTAGAGATGACCCAAATACTTGGGTTAGTGTTAACTTCTGCTTCTTAGTAAGTCTATTTGGTATTCCAATCCCTTTACTGAGGGATTCCCGTCCATAATCAACAGCTTTTCGTCTCAGAGAGCACAACAAAGCAGAAGGCTTACTCTCGGCATCATTATCCTCTGCGCCTGAATCAGGTTCTTCATCATCATTTGATAATTCTTGCATATCCTGATTCTCATCCTTTTCAATTGCAGTTTCTCCCGGTAGAGTGTCATCGGCATCTTCATGCCCGCTAACTCCCCACCATTTGACTGAATGTGATGATAAACCATCAGTCGGAAACCCATATTTGAATTCATCCATGAAGGTGGGGATATGCTTTGATTGGTTCATAGGCAATCCATTTTGTATAAACCTATTTCCTTGTGGCGAAGCATTCACAGTAAGTGAAACTTGCTGCATTTTGGGAGGATCCTTGGCAGGGTGTCCTGTCCTGTACTCAGAAGAAACAAAATTTCATTAGGCAAAACAAGTTAACCGAACCCGTTCAGCCAATTAATCTTGCGAACTAAAAGTCCAACCAGTCCAGTTGCATTAATACACTATTTGAATACCAAGCACATGGTCCATGCTTCATATACAAGGGATTATTTCATACAAGTAAACTATAAACAGAGATCGACACATTTTCCAAATGAGAGATGGTGAACACACAAAGTGTGGGAAAGTTTGGACATTTGAGCGATAGGACCCTCACCAACCTTGCGCTTCACCAGCATCTCTCACGAATATTCTCAAAATTTAAAATATCCCATACATAGAAATATACCTAGTAAGAAATATATGTTTCATCTGTAAATCAAAGTCCATTGCACCTAGGATACAAGCTGAATGGGATTTTGTGACTAAAAGAAATAAAATAAAAGCAACATGTTAGCTTTTTCACTTGAACATTAAACTAAAAGGCATTTCATATTTTGCATAAGCCTATGAAGCAATGGATCATGAATACCATATATCCATATGCTGCACGCATGGCAATATGGCCCAGATGGTGCATGTTACAATAGTCATTAAGTGGATCAGCTAACCGAATTCAGGATTGAAACCGCCATTGCATATAAGATCTATGATCTACCACTAGCCCATATCAGTTCATCATGTCATAGACATTATTTCTAGTTTGGTTTAATTGAATTGATTATGTTCATTTATATGCAAATTATGTTGTTCTATGACTAGTTAAATTTGAGAAACTCCTGATTAAGAAAAGCACATGCTTGATTGTCTATGACGTGTTATTTGCATCAAAGCATTTAAATTAGCAAACCACTTACAAAGCAGGACGAATCACTTTGTTTGAAAATGCTCCCTTGTGCATTTAGGAGAGAATGAATCAGAAAGCTACTTCATTACTCAAGTTTGGAAGCAAAATAATAATAATAATACTACCTAGAAAAGTATAATTTAAAAATTGTCGGTTTTTAACATAAACCCAATAGTTGGAGGCAACCATAGAATACAGTAGGAAGAAATGGTTCTTTTAATGAAGAAAAGAATATCAAATTTGTTTTAAAAGCATTTCTAACTGCATCCAAGGACCAAGTAAGCTATGTAATCAGCACAAGTGCATATAAATTTGTGAAGGCGCTCTCATCTATTAAAAAAATGATCATTATAGTCCGCAAGACTACAAGATGAAGAGATTTGCCTAGTTAACAGCAATTCTATCAGATACTCTGCTACAGTGTTCTCCAAAGATATCTAATTAGCTGTCTTTGTCTGTAAATTCCAGAAGTCAGTAAGCTTAACCCATTTCACAACTAGTTTGTATCATCATAGATCAGTCAGTTCTAGCCTCAGTATCATTATCAATTGAGTCGAACAATTTGAGCCAAGCCAATTTCCTATACATTCAACAATTTCTGTTCAGATTTGCACTGAAACAATCTCATGGTTAAAAATGGATAGCTATGAGGCAAAAGATTTGGGAAATTTGACATACAAAAATTTGCCTATTTTCTCCAAGTACTCACCCATGAAGAAATGAAGAAGTTGTGAGAAAATTAAGGAAATGAAGAAGTGAGAAAATTAAGCGTATAATTTTATGTTTTCTCTAAATACAACACATACAAACTAAAAAATAAAATAAATCATTCCTTCCGATTCAAGCACAATATTTAACAAGCTAGTTTTACATTCATGGCAATACACTTACAGGTTAAAAAGTTCAGATAAATATTTGGTTAACAAGGATAAGAAGGAAAAAAATGTCCGATAAAGCATGTTTGCATTAGATGACAAAATAATGGCTGAACAAGGATTAATCTCAATGAAACAAAAAGGAGCTCCACTCACGAGGTTGATAAGGAACCACCGGGAGAAGAAATCACTTTGGAAACAAGATTTCTTTGGTTGGTTATCTTTGATACATCAACTATCTCAGCCCTCTCCTCGGCAACATCCCTTCTAATATCATCCACGGTTTTCCCAGCAAGGAACTACAAAGAACATCAGATGTCCAAATATTTGTTCAGTTGAAGATAAAGAAGCACAGAAAAGTTATAATGCACAAGTTGCACTTATTTCTAATGTTCAGGCTTATTGAAGAAAAAACAAGTATGGCCAAGAAAGACGATTACTTGCGATGTAAGAAAACACTGAAAACTTTTTATATGGTTAATCATAATAACACTGACTAACTTTATCCAAATGAAAAGATCTTGTTTTCAAAACTTTGTAGCAGCAAATATCTCCATTGTTCGATTGAAGTTGACATAATCAAGTAACCCTCGCAAGAAATCACTGAAAACTTTTTATATGGTTAATCATAATGACAATATGCCCAACTCTATCCTAATGAAAAGATTTTGTTTTTTCTCACTTCGTAGCAGCAAATATCACCATTGTTCGATTGAAGTTGGCATAATTAAGTAACCCCTTGCAATCATCTCTATGCATACAAATAATTCTTAATACCAAGGTCCCCTTTCAAAAGATTAAGAAAAAAGAAGAATTTTAAAAGGTAGTGTAGAATCAACTAGCAGTAAAATTGGTTGGACTAAAAAATATATATGATATGTGATGAATTTTAGGAAATATTAACTGCCTTCTGAAACAGTCTTACTCCTACCTAAAAAATAAAATCTCCCCTTGAAATAGGGTTCAAAGCCAAATATAAAGTTGGAATGTGTGTCAAAGGAGAAAAAGAAATACTTCTTTTTTATCCTTGAGTTGGATAACATTGCTAAAAGCACATATTTAAAATCTAGATCCAGCATTCTTGAAGCATGTATGAACATACCAAAAAACATAAAATTTACACAAGGAACAACAAGATATACAAAAGAAAAAGAAAACAATACAGGATTGAAGATTGAAAGCTTATTTCATCAATCTACCTTGCGATAAGGCCACCGTACGATGCCATAGTCACGGCATACCTTCTTCAAGACACTTGTACAAACTCCTATACAACACATAATGCAACCATCAGATATAAATTACGATCATTCTTAATGCCTAATTTCAAGGAAGAAATTTTGAAAAGAAAATCTTAACTATCAAAATCCCAAAAGTAGAAACTAGGAAGTACCTACTACTGTTGGTACTGCAGTTGCTATCTCTTAATACTAACTTTGCTATTGATTATATCCTGATTTAGCAACCAACATAGATTTTCTGCATCTATTGTTTCCCAATATTTTATAGCACTATAACTCTGGGTTTATTATTCAAAGAGTTGATGTGAAAATTTCTCATTTATGTGCTTAAACATCAATTAATTAATCTCATCCACTTGATTCATATCAAATTCTTTTGCTGCCTCTTTAATTTACAAATGCTTTAATCTGTTGTTGTCAAGGTGTGTTTCAGCACCAAGGTAGGCAACATAAACACCAAGGTAGCAGGCACTTTCCTTATAGTGAGGTTTGGGCAGAATAGGAACCAACCTGGTTTTTAACTCCAGCCCAACTTTTGAATTTCATTTGTATGATTCCAGCAGTATCTAACTCCTCTTACAGAACACTAGGAACCTAGGGTGAATATGAAATAAATATCAAATTGGGAAACCTATATAAAATCAAATATCATGCTACCAAGAGTATGCATAAGGCAACAAATATGTAACAAACCAATCAGACTCCACAATCCTGCAACATGTTTTTACCAAACACTGAATCTACTTATGAGGACACAAGAAAAGACTTCTCATCAATAAAAACTGTACATATGATACTAGTGACCTTTTTCACAGTATAAATAACTCTTTTTCCTCTCTCTATTTTTAGGAAATAAATGTTAATCAGTTGTAAAGTCAATAGTAAGTACACACAGATACATGTAATTTAATAGTTATTAAATAGTAACTTATGATTTAATTGTTATGGTTAAAGAATTCCTTCCATCAAATATTACAAGATATAAGCCCTATTTATATACAAAGTTAGGGTCTATTCTAAGAAATAATTAGAACTCTATTATAGGAAATAAATCGGGATTCTATTCTAAGGACTAATTTGTATTTTAGGTAAAATACAAATTAGGATACATCAAATTATCCCTAACTATATTTACAATATTCTAATACTCCCCCTCAAGCTGGAGAATATAAATCATATGCACCCAGCTTGTTACATATGTAGTCAATTCAGGACCTTCTAAGTGACTTAGTGAATATATCTGCTAGTTGATCATGTGAGTTGACATAACTAGTAAATATTTCTCCAGATACAACTTTCTCTCTGACAAAGTAACAGTCGACTTCAATATGCTTTGTCCTCTTATGAAAAACTGAATTTGAGGCGATATGCATGGCGGCCTAGTTGTCACATATAAGTGACATTTGTGTAATCTCTCTAAATTTTAGTTCAAGAAGTAACTGTTTGAGTCATATATGCTCTTGACTGGCTATGACTATAGCTCAATACTCTGCTTCTACACTGGATCTTGCTACAACATTCTGCTTTTTGCTTTGTCAAGAAACAACATTATCTCCGATAAATATACAAAACCCAGAAGTAGATCTCCTATCACTGGGAAAACCTGCCCAATTTGCATCAGAATACCCTATGACTCGAGTATGTCCTTTGACTCCATACAAAAGACTCTTTCCTGGAGCGCTTCTGATATATCAAATAATGCGGATCACAGTATCCCAATGTTCCTTGCATGGAAGTTGAGAAACTGACTTACTACACTTACTGCAAATGAAATGTCTAGACGAGTAACAGTAAGATAGCTTAGTTTCCCTACTAATCGCCTGTATCGTTCAGGATCTGGAAGAGGCTCCTCCTGATTTGGCAGGAGCTTGACATTAGGATCCATGGGGTTGTCAACTGTCTTTGAGTTTAACATTCTCGTTTCTTCCAAAATATCGATTGTATACTTCCTTTGAGATATGATGATCCCATCTTTGGACTGTGTTACTTCTATCCCCAAGAAATATTTGAGTTTGTCAAGATCCTTTGTCTGGAAATGTTTGAAAAGATATTGTTTCACCTGTGAAATCCCAAGATGATCACTACCTATGATGACAATATCATCAACATAAACCACTAAGTAGATGCAACCAGTAGATGAGTAGCGATAAAAGACAGAATGTTCGACCTCACTCTGAGTCATACCAAATTGTTGAATTACAGTACTAAATCTACTGAACCATGCTCTGGGTGACTGCTTGAGGCCATATAAAGATTTCCACAGGCGACATACAAGACCAAAAGACTCCCCCTGAGCAACAAATACGGAGGTTGCTCTATGTAGACTTCCTCGAGCAAGTCACTATGGAAGAAAGCATTTTTGATGTCCAACTGATAAAGAGATCAATGTCAAATCGGAACAATGGATAAGAATAGGTACACAGAGGACATCTTGGCAACAGAAGTAAAAGTATCCTCATAACCCAATCTAAAGATTAGAGTATAGCCCTTAGCGACGAGGTGGGCTTTAAGCCGGTCAACTTTTCCGTCTGGACCAACTTTCACCGTATATACCCATCGACAACCAACAACTGATTTCTCTGATGGTAGAGGAACGAGGTCCTAAGTCCCATTGCTTTGTAAGACACACATTTCGTCGAGCATAGCCTGTTTCCATTCTGAATGGGCAAAGGCATCCCCTGCAATCTTTGGAAGAGTAACAGACGACAAAGAGAAAAGACAAGAATAATAGGAAAGAGAAAGACGATGATAACTCAAAGAAACATAATGAGGAGAAGGATTACGAGTGGAACACATACTTTGCCAAAGTGCAATAGGAATATCAGACTCAGGAGATGGGACTGGAGGAAGGGGCGAATGACTTGGCTCCAAAGATGTGTCCACGGCAGTGTCAGCGCTGGGCGACGACAAGGTAGGACGAGGATAACGCTGATAAACTCGCAATGGAGGAGGAGATAGGGCTGAAGATAATAGAGATTCCTTCGGAGGGTAAAAGATAGTCACTAGCGGCGGTGGGGTCGGATTCGGTGGTAACTGTGAAGTGGATACTGAAAAAGCGACAGAACTCTAGACGATCTGAGCAGCACGAGGGAATCGACCATGTAAACTCCAACATTTATCAATCGTGTGCCTTGGTCGGTAGCAGTGATCACACCAAGGACGTCCTTTGCCACCCTTACGGGATGGAGGTCTGGTGTTGCTTCGGAGACCAAAGCTGATGAGTCAACAAGAACGGAAGGAGGTAACGTCAAGACTTTGGCAGGGACACGAAGGAGAGTCGCCCAAGTACTGTCCATGGTAGCTTCTGTGGGGCTGCCCAGAATCTGATCACGAACATAAGAATAATCTATGAGCAAATCATATAAAGCCAGAGACATAAAAAATTTCTTTCAATTTTCAAGCTCTGCAACAGGAGTGGCCGCAAGTGGAAGCAGTTCATTGAAGTCACAAAGAAGGCTAGCGACCGAACCCAGATAAGTTGACATAGAATCCTTAATCTGATGAACACTGAGGATGTTCATGAGATCTTCACAAACTTGATAGAGTCACCGAGAGGTGTTTGTAAAGAGTTGTTGAGCCTGTGTCCAAACAGCTTTGCAAGTTTTGTGAGTACGAAAGACATCCCTAAGAGATGGATGAATTGTGGCTCGGATAATATAATACAACTGAGCATCAACCTTTTTCCACATAGGACGATCGACGACTTGAGCATCCTCTTCGATTTGGGTAAGATGTGTCTCATAATCCTGTCCAACAAGCCAAAGCTCAATGTGAGAGGCACAAGAGGAGTAGTTCTTACCATCCAACTGCTCGGAAGAGAGAGGTGCAATGATGTGGTTGGTAAAAATTGAGATATCCGACTTTAGAGTGCCAGGGGTAGTCATTGATCAGTTTTGGGTTGTTGAGAGGTTGTCGACGTTAGGAATAGGCGCCGGAATACGCACGGTGTGCGACGGCATGCAGGAAGAAGCCTTCAACGCACCTGAAGATGGAGGTCACGAGCTGAGGAGGATTGCCTTGTGCGAGCAGGTAGTGGGGAGCGACGCGATCGGGTGCAGAGAAAACGCGATCACGTGTGGAGAGCGATGCGTTGCCGGAGCTCGCGACGCGTGTAGGAGAAGAACAGCAGCTACGGCTTCTCTGGAGAACAGCAGTTTTGGCTTCTCTAGAGAACAGCAACGTCGCATGCAGGAGAAGAGCATCAGCGTCGCTAGGAAGAACAATAGCGTCGCATGGAGAGAGGGGAAAAGAGAAGTCGCGAGAGGGAAAAAAAACGGATAGGCCAAAATTCAGGGCAAAAGAGAATTTTAGGGTAAAGGAAAAAAGAAAAACTTAAACCTTGTGCTCTAATACCATGTTAAAGAATTCCTTCTATCAAATATTACAAGATATAAGCCCTATTTATATACAAAGTTAGAACCTATTCTAAGAAATAATTAAAACTCTATTCTAGGAAATAAATCAGGATTTTATTCTAAGGACTAATTTGTATTTTAGGCAAAATATAAATTTAAGATACATAAAATTATCCCTAACTATATTTATAATATTCTAACCGTTATTATATATAGTTATAGTGAAATAATAGGTGCTAATAAAAAAAGATAAGAAAAAGAAAAGATACACTAAATTAAAATGCGACATTCCTCTTGTTTGATTTGGAAGGGAAGAGATAGGACGAGCAAAAATGAATGGATATCAACTGTTTCACTCTTTAAAGTCAGACCGTAAATTTTAAAGGTAGGGGGTAAGGCATATATGTTGGATTTACCTAACCATATCAAATTGTAGAGACATCATTGATGGAATTAAGTAAGGTTCATTCAATAAATATATATAATGGATATACCGATCCATATGCAGATACATCCATGAAAGAATTATTTCTTATTGAACAAGGTTAATCCACAATATATATATGTATGAACTGATAGGGAATAGACAAACAAACCTAGATAGAAGCATGCAATACACTTTTTCAATATACAAAAAAAAAAGAATCTAACAAATTAAACAAGCCCCAACAAACAAACAGAAAATAGTAAAAGCAAATTCCATTGGTGGCCTCCTAAAAGGATTTACTAAATTCTTCGAGTTGTTCCAAAGAATCGATACAGTTAGTTATCAATGGAATCCCTTGTTAGCTCTCAATGAAATACTGGTTTGGCAGGGGACTTCTAAACACATCACAAGCTAAACTTTTAGTGATGAAATAGCCAACCCGCAATGAATAGGGAAATATCTAAATCCACAAATTTTTGTACATTTAAAAACAAAAGGAGAATTAATTCCTTGAAAGATGGGGTCAATAAATGAAAAACTACGAGTATTGTATCTTTGTGAGATCATCAATCTTGTACCAAAGATTTATTTAAGTATATGACTCAGTATAGTTAACCTTCCTCTGGCACAACAACACAATCTTGATCATACCAAACTGCTAGACAAGTCTTTTCTTCTTCTTTTGATCTATACTTATGCATAACCCTATGTTATTTGAAATGCAAGCATTGATTTTATCCATTGGCCACAATTAGACAAGCAAACATGTTAATCACATGGAATGCATCACAACTACCGTGAGCAAACATATTAATCACAAGGCAAGCATTTTTCATATGCTGCCGATGCTGATGCTTGCTCTGCTATTATACTTGACCAAGCATGGCTAAGGAAGAATTATGGGGAGTAATGCGTTGATTCAGATTTTATTACTATATGTAATGATTTAATCTTTTACAATAAATTAAAATAAAAAGTAAGGGTATTTCATTTTGACAAAGAAAAAAACCCACGTTCAATAGCTTTCAATCGAGCTAAATATATTGAAATACTATAAAACAGAATAAAAAAATGTACTAATACCTGAATTTTTGTATTTGTATACATAATTTGGTACAAATAATTATTAGTTACGACTTTTGTATATAATACGCCTAACAAGGCTCTGTCCCCTGTTAGGCGATGTGAAACTATGATAAATACGCACGTTAAACGAGGAAGAGAAAGATCAAAAAAAACTTGGTCGGCAACAATAAAACAAGATAAATTTTATTTAAATATAAATGATAATATAATAGGGGGCAGAGCCCAATGGCATAGAAGGATTCATATAGCCGACCCAACCTAGTGGGGTAAAACTTGGTTGTTGTTGTTTACTTTTGTATATATATGTAGCCATGTCTCCGTTTTATGATTTGTTCCGCAAAGAAAGATCTAATTCTTCCAAAATGTTTTGTTTTATAGATGCAAGTTACCATAACATAACATATAGATTGGTTATTCAATATTTGGAGAAAACGAGGAGAGAAACTATCGATCACACACACTAAAAATATATATAAAAAATCATGTTAACACAAGTATCTTTGGCAATTCCAGATCTTGGAGCACCTACAATTTTAGCATTATTGTCTTATTCCATGATAGAGTTTAGGTAATTAATTTTTTTTCTAGTATAAATGCTTCTTAGCTGTTGATTCATGCATCTCACGCAGGAACTTTCATGTCAAAAACAAACAAGTCATATATAATTGGAGAAGTATGGATAGAGAAGAACTCCTTTGTCACAAATTTCTAATTCTAATTTTACGCTCTCAGGTACCTCCACAACGCAACTATCTAATCTAATATCATGATGTAATTCTCTACCTCTAACTGATCAAGCTTTTCATGCATGATCATCGGATGAACATCATTGGCCGATTCAAATTTCGTTAACTGCCAGATGAAAAAGCAAAATCCTTTCGGATCACAATGAACAAAAATCAAAGTGGGAGGATGACAAGCGCGCTTCCCCATCCAAATGCTCAAAGACACACAGCGAACAATTACGAAACGAATGCAGGGACTCACAGGAGGTTTTCTTGCGGCATTACCTAGGATAGGAGCGGCCTCGGCGATGGGAAGCGAGAAGAGCTTCGAGATCTCGTCGAAGATCAGTGTTGCGCTCTTGGTCTGCGGCTTCTTCGGTGGCAGTATCTGCTGCTGCCGCTGAGATTGAGCGGAAGATGCGTCCAACGGGGGCGCGGAGATCATTTAGAGTCCAACCACGAGGAAGATGATCCAAAATCAAAATCAAAATCAAAAATCAAAATCTACGATGGGGAGGTGTGAAGCGGAAGCAAGAGCAGGTCTCGATCAGGGTCGACTGTGGGTGGATTCGAGCGAGGATTTGGGTATCAGACGGGTTCGGTTCCTCTTTTTTCTCTCGTCGACAGATCTTAGGGTTCGCCTGACGGTATATATTGATTAATATTATAACTGAAACAGACAAATAAATAATGGAAAATATTAAAATATTTTTTTATTAAATAAAAAAAACTATCATATTTTTATTATAAATCAATCTAAATGATAAAAATAAAATACATAGAATAGTTTTATATAAAAAATTTTCAACTTAATCAAAACCATTTAAACACGGAAATGAAAAATACGATGAGACGTTATTTCATTTTTTTTAAAGGATGTACTTTTTAACTAAAATAATAATAATTTTATTTAATCTACTTAAGCAACTCTTCCAATGAATTAATTTTAAAGATGATCCATTTAATTCTACAAAGTGGTGAAAGTATCTGATCCTGTCACGAAGTGAGGTGGAAATTTAAGATTGAGATGGTCTCCTGAAGATCATGAACCGTCGATGATGGCTCCGCCACTAGCTGCGATCTGCAAGACAAAGACTGTTAGAACCCGCGGGGAAAAGTGTTCGGCAAGGCATTCCGACGGTCAAGTCAGTCCCTGGCAGTAGAAGAGCAAGAAAGCAATAGAACAGTAGCAGAACACTATTGCGTGTACCTGGGGGATGTGGAATGGAGCGGCTTATATAGCCGGGGAGCTGGCAGCTTCTGCCTCAATCTGTCACCTTTTGTCGCGTAGCGAGGACAGGGTAAGACATACCTAGAGGTAGCACGGTAGTGTGTCTCATACCGGAATAGGGAAATGGGCACTGTCAACTTATGGCGTGGGCGCCGTCCGGCGCCGCTTGGCCTGACACCAACGTATGTGGTCGCAATACGAGGGGACAGGGCATGGCAGGGAGATCATGGCGTCACCAAGATACTCGCGATTCGGGCCGAAATGGTACCTGACCTGTGCCAACCCCGTACAACTTCTACGAGTCTTACGTCAGGGAGTGGTTGTTCTGATAAGTCACGACAAAACCTCGAATGCTAAGGCCGACTGGCGGCCTAGAGTAATGATGCCGATTGAGGGCGTATGGCGAAGATCCGACTGGGGGCTCAGAGTGTTGGAGCCGACTGGGGGCTCGGAGTATCCACGGTTATCGAGAGCGACTATGCTTCCCAAGTTAAGGAAGACGCCCCGAGCGAAGATATGCTTCTTGAGTCATGGTGCGCATGGTTCGGGATGAACGTCCGAACTTGGCTGACCCGGAGACAGTATAGTCGATGACCGAGTATTCTGCTGACTCGGGGTGCTCCTAACTCGGGGATCTTATGATTCAGTGACACTTGAGTAAAGACTTCGCTGGCTCGGGATGCACCTAGGGAGCGTGGGCCGCCACACGTCCGACTGGGAACACTGAGTAGAGTGGTGGCGGAGCTGATCCGCTTATGACTTGTGCGAAGGCGAGAATTCGGACTATCGGTGGGGCTGCACTCAGGGAGTGTGGGCCGCCACGCGTCCGGTTGGGGACTCCGAGCCGAGTGGTGCACGGAATCAGATTCACTTATGACTTCAAGATATTTTAGTGGAAGGCTCCCCGACTTGGGAGCATTAAGACTCATAGAGGCTATGAGTCAGGACTTCTCTGACTCGGGATCCTCCTGAACTCGGAGTCCTTCAGGGCCTCCGACCCCCTTAGCTGTTGGGTATAGCTTGGCGGGTTTCCTAAACGAATACTTAGTCGATCCGAGAAACCTCTCCACGCCTATGGATTAAAATTTTAATCCGAATGGAGAGCCGTCTCTCATCAACCGTCTCGTGCCGTATCGAACGATCCAAATCACAACTCGCCCAATTACCAAAATCGGCCTTGTGATTTGCTCGACCATTCGACCGCGGAAATGGCGACGATTTGATCGCCGGCTTTTGTGTTTATGGTCGAGGTCCAGTTAATAATTTATTAAATATATTTTGCAAGCAAAACATGAAATTCTTACACTTAAAATGACGAGACATATCCACACAACACATGCACGGCATAAGGAAATACAAAGGAGCTTATGGAAAGTTATGTCTTTCCGATCACCTCGCGGTCTTCTACCTTATGACCCTCCCTTCACGAACGTCGTGTGGGTGAAAATCTACCGCGATTTGAGATCACCAAGAACACCCACCAAACCCCTTCTCCAATCCGACCGCAAACCCTAAACCCTAGGGTTTGCGCCGCCGGCACCTCCTCCCCTCTTTGTGCCGCCGTCCGCCGGAGCTGGCTCCAAGCCCTCCGGATCAGCGGTACACCTTGAGAGGAAGATGAAGAAGAAGAAGAAGACAAAGAACAACCCTCTTCTCAGCCACAAAATCCCTCAAGACCCCTTCTTCTTCCTTCTTGCGCCGCCACCGCAAGGCACCCCTTGCACCGCCTTCTTCACCTCGCCGACGCCTCCTTAGCCCTTCCCGAGCCTCAAACAAGGTAGAAGAGATTCCTACCTTGCTCCTTTGAGTCTCGGCCGAAGCTTGGTGGAGGAGGAGTCAAGGAAACCGAAGGGAGAACCCTTCTCCTAGTCGGCGCCGAGAGAAGAAGAGAGAAGGAGAGGGGGAGGGTTTTTCCTTGGCTCTTAGGTTTGATCAATTTGTTTGGTTTCTTGATTTCATAGGGTATATATAGGGCTAAGGCAGGGACCAAGAGGAGGAGTTGGTTCTTGGCCCGCTAATGGATCCAAACTCGATCCATTAATTAGGATTCATTCCACTAAAGGATCCTAATTGAACTCACCTCACCAACCCCCATATTTTCATATGGGCTCCACATATTACGAGTCGTCCATCCCCCCGTGTTTAAGATCGCGCATGCCCGTTAATTAATTAAATTACTGACAATTTAACTTAATTAACTTCTGGATCCTTGATTAGTACCACTCAACCTTTTTCAGCGTGCCGGATCAAATCCACCTGTAGGGTTTGGCACGGTGAACCTTTTGAGCTCATCAAGGGGGCATCATCATCCTGACTCTCCAGGACATGGATTCTATCAATAATTATCAGCACATCATATTACTAATATTATTTTCTAACTTATTGGGTCTGTCGATCTAGCAGAATAGATCTCGCCCTTTGATAAATCAAAGAAATAATAAATAATAATATATGCCCAATATTATTTCGGGATTAAGGGATCGTCCTCCATAATAACAACTGAGGTCACATCCAATTTATTTAGTTAGTATAAAATTGGATAACCTCGGGTTTCGGTCCTACTCAATGCACTCATAGCACACTAATGTAGTCCTATGGTCAAGACCAACCACACCTGACTATACTACAACCTTCCCGATGGGTTGTCCATTTTCATCTAGGTTGTGAGCTTCTATTTATGCTAAGTAAGGTACTGATAACATGATCTTCTGTGTAACACCACACACCATGTTATCTACAATGCTAAGCAATGGGACTTCGTGTATGTACTATTATAAAACAAACACCTAGTGTAGTATGATTCTCTTTTCACAAAAGATGTTCATATAATAAAAGCCATGTCTTTTAGTATACACATCTAACAATCTCCCACTTATACTTAAAGACATTGCTGTTCTCCTACTGCCATACATCTGACTCTCATTTCCTCCACATGCATGCCAAAAACTCTAGATGGAAGAGCTTAGGTGAAGGGGTCTGCCAGGTTGTCCTCAGATGCAATCTTGGCGACAGCCACTTCTCCTCGCTTTATGATTTCTCGTATCAGGTGGTACTTGCGCACTATGTGTTTACTCGCTTTATGGGCTCGTGGTTCCTTCGAGTTTGCAACTGTACCGTTGTTATCACAAAAGATTGTGACAGTTCTGGGCAAACCAGGAATCACATCCAAGTCCATCATGAAGTTTCTGAGCCATACAGCTTCCTTGGCTGCCTCTGAGGCTGCCACATACTCAGCTTCCATAGTGGAGTCTGCCACGCACTTCTGCTTGGCACTCCTCCAGATAATGGATCCACCTCCTAAAGTAAACACAAAACCTGAGGTAGACTTATGTTTGTCCCTATCTGACTGGAAATCTGAGTCCGTATAACCCGTAAGGATTAATTGGTCTGCCCGGTAAACCAGCATATAACCCCTAATCCGTCTCAGGTATTTCAATATATACTTTACCACTGTCCAATGTCCCTGTCCAGGGTTACTCTGATATCTGCTAACCATGCCCACAGCAAAACAGATATCAGGTCTCGTGCACAACATAGCATACATGAGGCTCCAGACCGCTGAAGCATAAGGAATAGCCTTCATCTCCTCTATCTCCTCTGATGTCTTCGGACACATCTCTTTGGATAGAGGGACTACATGTCTGTAGGGTAAAAATCCCTTCTTGGAGTTTTCCATGCTAAAACGAGACAAGACTGTGTCAACATATGAAGCTTGGGATAAACACAACATCCTTTTCTGGTGATCCCTTATGACCTTGATCCCAAGGATGTGTGCTGCTTCTCCTAAGTCTTTCATATCAAACTGCTTTGATAGCCAGATCCTTACGTCTGATAACACTTTGACATTATTGCCAATTTACAAAATGTCATCTATGTAAAGTACAAGAAACACCACGACGTTTCTGTCACATCTCTTATACACACACGACTCATCCGGACTTTGAGTAAACCCATATGATTGGATTACTTCGTCAAAACGGATGTTCCAAGATCTTGAAGCTTGTTTCAACCCATAGATAGATCGATTAAGCTTACACACTAGATGCTCTTTGCCCTTGGTAATGAAACCTTCTGGTTGCTGCATGTAAATGGTCTCGTCAAGACTCCCGTTAAGGAAGGTCGTCTTGACATCCATTTGCCAAACCTCATAATCCATATGAGCTGCTATAGATAAGAGAATCCGGACTTGAGCATAGCTACTGGCGAAAAGGTTTCCTCATAATCGATACCCGCTTTCTGAGTGTACCCTTTCGCAACAAGCCTTGCCTTGAAGGTCTCAACCTTCCCGTCTAATCATCTCTTTCTTTTGTAGATCCACTTGCATCCAATGGCTTTTATAACATTGGGTGGTTCTACTAGCTCCCAGACATGGTTAGAATCCATTGATTCTATCTCGGATTTCATTGCCCTTTGCCAAGAATCTTCATCTTTGTCTTGGAGGGCCTCGTCATAGGTCCAGGGATCTGGTTCCTGTTTTCCTGGGATCAAGTCCGAAGACTCTCCCAAAAACATGTACCTTTCAGGCTGTCTCACAACCCTCCCACTGCGACGAGGTACTACTGGTGTGTCCTGAGTGACACGTGGTGCAGTAACTTGTGGTGTGTCCTCTTGTACACTTGGTCCTGAAGTTGAATGCCCCCCCCTTAACTCATCTAGCATCAGTCTACTCTTTGGCTTATGGCTCATCATATAGTCCTCTTCCAAGAATCTGGCATTTGTGCTAACAATTACCTTCTGATCCTTAGGACTATAGAATAGACCACCCTTCGTTCCCTTGGGATATCCTACAAACAGACGCACCTCCATACGAGATTCCAACTTATCAGTATCTCCTTTCAGCACGTGTGCTGGACTACCCCAAATCCGAATATGTCCTAGACTGGGCTTGCGCCCAGTCCACAGTTCTGTGCGAGTATGAGGTACTGACTTAGATGGAACCAAGTTCACTATGTACGCTGTTGTTTCCAGAGCATATCCCCAGAATGAATCAGGTAAGTCTGAATAGCTCGTCATTGACCTAACCATTTCCATAAGTGTCATATTCCTTCTTTCTGCAACTCCGTTCTGCTGGGGTGTGCCGGGTGTAGTTAGCTGGGACTGGATCTCAGCTTCTGACAAGTATCTCCTAAACTCCCCAGAGAGGTACTCGCCACCACGATCAGATCGTAGTGTCTTGATACTTTTACCTCGGTGTTTCTCCACATCAGCCTTGAATTCTTTGAACTTGCCAAAGAATTCAGACTTGCGGCGCATCAAGTAAATTACCTATACCTTGAATAATCGTCAATAAAAGTGACGAAATATTCAAAACCTCCTTTCGCCTGGATTGACATAGGGCCACATACATCTGAATGAATCAGCTCTAACACCTCTTTGGCCTTGTACCCCTTAGCCTTAAAAGGTCTCTTGGTCATCTTCCCTTCCAAGCAGGACTCACAGGTAGGGAGATCCTCCACCACCAATGAACCCAAGGGCCCATCAGCTATCAACCTCTGAATCCTACTAAGGTTAATATGACCAAGTCTAAGGTGCCAAAGATATGTCCGATTCATCTTAGAAGACTCTTTTCTCTCATTTAAGTTAGATGATGAGCTATTTACTTCAGTAAGCATCGTGGGAGGTTTAGGTTCTAGAGTGTACAGATTGCCTACCAACGTACCTGAACAGATAATCTACCTGTTTCTCTTAATAATAACTTTATTATCAAAAGTAATAGAATATCCATCCTTAAACAATTTAGAAACTGAAATTAAATTCTTTCTAAATGATGGTACATTAAGGTAATCTCTCAGAACTAACACTTTATTTCTCTCAAACGATAAATGAAAGACTCCCACTGCTACTGTTGCTACCCTTGTAGCATTGCCCATGTAGACCATTATTTCTTCATTCGTCAGCCGTCGGGTTTCCTGGAACCCCTACAGAGTATTGCAGACATGGTCAATGGCTCCTGTATCTACACACCAGGTACTGGTAGATAGCACTGCTAAACATGTTTCAACAACTAGGGCTGAAGAAATACCTTTGCTTTTACGACGGGGACAGTCCGCCTTCCAGTGCCCTATTTCCTTGCATGTGAAGCACCTGCCCTTTGGATTCTTCACACCAGTCCGGGGTCCTTGCGATGCACCTGCCTTCTTGAACCCTCCTCGTTTTTTCTTCTTCCTGCCTTTTGGCTCAGAAGTAGAAACCTTTTGAGTTACCAAGGCATGTGTGTTCTTTTGAAAAAGTGCCTCCGCTGCTTGGAGTTGTCCTAGCAGTTCTCCCAACGTATAATTCTTCTTATTCATGTTATAGTTGAGGTTGAACTGCTCAAAACTCTTTGGATAGAGACTGGAGTATGATATCGACCTGGGATTCCCCGTCGATTTCAGCTCCTAGAACCTCAATCTGATTGAGATGAGCCATCATCTTTAGGACATGTTCCCTAACGGGTGTCCCTTCAACCATAGTGGTTGACATCAGACTTTTCATCGCACTTTGCCTGGCAGCTCGACCTTGGTGCCGAAAAGGTCCTTGAGGTTCAGCATCATGTCACTGGCAGTGGGCATGGCCTGATGCTGATGTTGCAGCACATTCGACATCGATGCCAGAATGTAACACCGCGCCATCTCATCTGCCTTTTTCCACTTCCTATAACGCTCCCTCACCTCTTCACCAGAGTCTTCTCTAGGCTTTTCCGGACATTCTTCGAAGAGTACGAATTTGTACTCCTCAGCAGTGAGGACAATGTCTAGGTTCCTCTTCCAGTCAATATAATTAGGGCCAGTAAGTTTATTGTCCTTAAGAATGGTTGTAAGTGGAGTAAATGTCATTTATGAAAAACCTGAGAATCACAACATACACTACTTTAGAAATCGAAAACAAATTGATTCCTCAAACAATTAATTTTCGAATCCCTGTACACCGAGAAATTCGCATGCCACGATAGTGTGGACGTATACGAATCCCTACATTCGTAAGAGGAGGTTTTACCCATTGATCTTACCATCTTGTCAACCTAACTTTTTGACAAATAAGATCAACAGTTGGTTTCCTTCGGCTCTGTAGAATAACAGTAGTGACTCCGATGGGGAGGATACTGCTATTTGCATCTAAGTGTGCACCATTACACGACACCAAGAAAACTATTTCTGATTATGTGCCTTCCGATGGGGAAATCCACACGCTCTTCAATAATTTTCTACAGTCTTTTTCGACCCAGTGATCCGCAGAACAAGTCCATCCGATGGGGAGGAAGGCACTCAGAGCCGACGCGCAGACTTGTTCACATCACTTATCGAATTGTAATGGAAGTCGTGGGACCTTAGGGTCCCTCTCCCACTTAGTAATTTATCTCGAGGAATTTTCTAGCACTACCACACAACCAAGCACAGAACCAACATCATGAAAACAATCACAGTGAAAAATCCTAGATTTTCCAACTTTCATGGCCCCTTGGTCTCTCTTGTGCCTCCAGTTGTGCTGTCATTTCGTCCACTCCTCCCTTCGTTTTGCGCATGCTACCTTGAGGGTTCTCCGTGCTGAAATGAAGAGTTAATTATTTACATCATTGATCCTATACTCCACAAGGGAGTGTACATGAATTTTAGATCAACTGTAAAATAAAAAACTCGGCTAAACATGTGCTGTATTTAATTACAAAAATTAAATACCTAGCCTCGTCAATCCCGAGGATTATATTATTACAAAAATTGCACACAATCACACAAACATTATTTTGGCCATGAAGTTGGAATCTCGTGCCTGCAACACAGAGTTAGCCTACACACATCCACGCATCATCAAAATAAAAATGTATGAAAAATTGCAAAATTAACCAATCCTAAACACAGAAAGCCGGAAATCTCAGCTCTGATACCAATTGTTGGGTATAACTTGGCGGGTTTCCTAAGCGAATACTTAGTCAATCCGAAAAACCTCTCCATGCTTACGGATTAAAATTTTAATTCGAATGGAGTGCCATCTCCCATCAACCGTCTCGTGCCGTATCGAACGATTCAAATCACAACTTGGCCAATTATCAAAATCGGCCTTGTGATTTGCTCGACCATTCGACCACTGAAAAGGTGACGATTTGATCGCCGGCTTTTGTATTTATGGTCAGGGTCCAGTTAAGAATTTATTAAATATATTTTGCAAGCAAAACATGAAATTCTTACACATAAAATGACGAGACATATCCACACAACACATGCACGGCATAAGGAAATACAAAGGAGCTTATGGAAAGTTATACCTTTCCAATCACCTCGCGGTCTTCTACCTTATGACCCTCCCTTCACGGACGTCGTGTGGGTGATGATCTACCACAATCTGAGATCACCAAGAACACCCACCAACCCCCTTCTCCAATCCGGCCGCAAACCCTAAACCCTAGGGTTTGTGCCGCCGGCACCTCCTCCCCTCTCTTTGCGCCGCCGTCCGCCGGAGCTGGCTCCAAGCCCTCCGGATCAGCGGTACACCTTGAGAGGAAGATGAAGAAGAAGAAGAAGACAAAGAACAACCCTCTTCTCAGCCACAAAATCCCTCAAGACCCCTTCTTCTTCCTTCTTGCGCCGCCGCCGCAAGGCACCCCTTGCGCCGCCTTCTTCACCTCGTCGGCGCCTCCTCAGCCCTTCCCGAGCCTCAAACAAGGTAGAAGAGAATCCTACCTTGCTCCTTTGAGTCTCGGCCGAAGCTTGGTGGAGGAGGAGTCAAGGAAACCGAAGGGAGAACCCTTCTCCTAGTCGGCGCCGAGAGAAGAAGAGAGAAGGAGAGGGGGAGGGTTTTTCCTTGGCTCTTAGGTTTGATCAATTTGTTTGGTTTCTTGATCTCATAGGGTATATATAGGGCTAAGGCAGGGACCAAGAGGAGGAGTTGGTTCTTGGCCCGCTAATGGATCCAAACCCGATCCATTAATTAGGATTCATTCCACTAAAGGATCCTAATTGAACTCACCTCACCAACCCCCATATTTTCATATGGGCTCCACATATTACGAGTCGTCCATCCCCCCGTGTTTAAGATCGTGCATACCCGTTAATTAATTAAATTACTGACAATTTAACTTAATTAACTTCTGGATCCTTGATTAGTACCACTCAACATTTTTCAGCGTGCCGGATCAAATCCACCTGCAGGGTTTGGCACGGTAAACCTTTTAAGCTCATCAAGGGGGCATCATCCTGACTCTCCAGGATACGGATTTCATCAATAATTATCAGCACATCATATTACTAATATTATTTCCCAACTTATCGGGTCTATCGATCTAGCAGAATAGATCTCGTCCTTTGATAAATCAAAGAAATAATAAATAATAATATATGCCCAATATTATTTCGGGATTAGGGGATCGTCCTCCATAATAACAACTGAGGTCTCATCCAATTTATTTAGTCAGTATAAAATTGGATAACCTCGGGTTTCGGTCCTACTCAATGCACTCATAGCACACTAGTGTAGTCCTATGGTCAAGACCAACCACACCTGACTACACTACAACCTTCCCGATGAGTTGTCAATTTCCATCTAGGTTGTGAGCCTCTATTTATGCTAAGGTACTGATAACATGATCTTCCGTGTGACACCACACACCATGTTATCTACAATGCTAAGCAATGGGACTTCGTATATGTACTATTATAAACAAACACCTAGTGTAGTGTGATTCTCTTTTCACAAAAGATGTTCATATAATAAAAGTCATGTCTTTTAGTATNTTGCGCTCTATGTGTTTACTCGCCTTATGGGCTCGTGGTTCCTTCGAGTTTTCAACTTCACCGTTGTTATCACAAAAGATTGTGACAGTTCTGGGCAAACCAGAAATCACATCCAAGTCCATCATGAAGTTTCTGGGCCATACAACTTCCTTGGCTGCCTCTGAGGCTGCCACATACTCAGCTTCCATGGTGGAGTCTGCCATGCACTTCTGCTTGACACTCCTCCAGACAATGGCTCCACCTCCTAAAGTAAACACAAAACCTGAGGTAGACTTATGTTTTCCCATATCTGACTGGAAATCTGAGTCCGTATAACCCATAGGGACTAATTGGTCTGCCCGGTAAACCATCATATAATCCGTAATCCATCTCAGGTATTTCAATATATGCTTTACCGCTGTCCAATGTCCCTGTCCAGGGTTACTCTGATATCTGCTAACCATGCCCACGGTAAAACAGATATCAGGTCTCGTGCACAACATAGCATACATGAGGCTCCCGACCGCTGAAGCATAAGGAACAACCTTCATCTCCTCTATCTCCTTTGATGTCTTCGGACACATCTCCTTGGATAGAGGGACTCCATGTCTGAAGGGTAGAAAACCCTTCTTAGAGTTTTCCATGCTAAAACGAGACAAGACTATGTCAACATATGAAGCTTGGGATAAGCACAACATCCTTTTCTGCGATCCCTTATGACCTTGATCCCAAGGATGTGTGATGCTTCTCCTAAGTCCTTCATATCAAACTGCTTTGATAGCCAGACCCTTACGTCTGATAACACTTTGACATTGTTGCCAATTAACAAAATGTCATCTACGTAAAGTACAAGAAACACCACGACGTTTCCGTCACATCTCTTATACACACACGACTCATCCGGACTTTGAGTAAACCCATATGACTGGATTACTTCGTCAAAACGGATGTTCCAAGATCTTGAAGCTTGCTTCAATCCATAAATAGATCGATTAAGCTTACACACTAGATGCTCTTTGCCCTTGGTAATGAAACCTTCTGGTTGCTGCATGTAGATGGTCTC
Organism: Boesenbergia rotunda; assembly: GCA_024364735.1. Lineage (NCBI taxonomy): Eukaryota > Viridiplantae > Streptophyta > Magnoliopsida > Zingiberales > Zingiberaceae > Boesenbergia > Boesenbergia rotunda. Next base: position 58,365 of record JAGFNQ010009787.1, on the reverse strand, counting down.
ATCAAGACTCCCGTTAAGGAAGGCTGTCTTGACATCCATCTGCCAAACCTCATAATCCATATGAGCTGCTATAGATAAGAGAATCCGGATCGACTTGAGCATAGCTACTGGCGAAAAGGTTTCCTCATAATCGATACCCTCTTTCTGAGTGTACCCTTTCGCAACAAGCCTTGCCTTGAAGGTCTCAACCTTCCCGTCTAATCCTCTCTTTCTTTTGTAGATCCACTTGCATCCAATGGCTTTTATACCATTGGGTGGTTCTACTAGCTCCCAGACATGGTTAGAATCCATTGATTCTATCTCGGATTTCATTGCCCTTTGCCAAGAATCTGCATCTTTGTCTTGGAGGGCCTCGTCATAGGTCCAGGGATCCGGTTCATGTTTTCCTGGGATCAAGTCCGAAGACTCTCCCAAAAACATGTACCTTTCAGGCTGTCTCACAACCCTCCCACTGCGACGAGGTACTACTGGTGTGTCCTGAGTGACACGTGGTGCAGTAACTTGTGGTGTGTCCTCTTGTACACTTGGTCCTGAAGTCGGAATGTCCCCCCTTAACTCATCTAGCATTAGTCTACTCTTTGGCTTATGGCTCATCATATAGTCCTCTTCCAAGAATCTGGCATTTGTGCTAACAATTACCTTCTGATCCTTAGGACTATAGAACAGACCACCCTTCGTTCCCTTGGGATAGCCTACAAACAGACGCACCTCCGTACGAGATTCCAACTTATCAGTATCTCCCTTCAGCACGTGTGCTGGACTACCCAAATCCGAACATGTCCTAGACTGGGCTTGCGCCCAGTCCACAGTTCTGTGGGAGTACGAGGGACTGACTTAGATGGAACCAAGTTCACTATGTACGCTGCCGTTTCCAGAGCATATCCCCAGAATGAATCAGGTAAGTCTGAATAGCTCATCATTGACCTAACCATTTCCATAAGTGTCCTATTCCTTCTTTCTGCAACTCCGTTCTGCTGGGGTGTGCCGGGTGCAGTTAGCTGGGACTGGATCCCAGCTTCTGACAGGTAGCTCCTAAACTCCCCAGAGAGGTACTCGCCACCACGATCAGATCGTAGTGTCTTGATACTTTTACCTCGATGTTTCTCCACATCAGCCTTGAATTCTTTGAACTTGTCAAAGCATTCAGACTTGCGGCGCATCAGGTAAATGTACCCATACCTTGAATAATCGTCAATAAAAGTGACGAAATATTCAAAGCCTCCTCTAGCCTGGATTGACATAGGGCCACATACATCCGAATGAATCAGCTCTAACACCTCTTTGGCCCTATACCCCTTAGCCTTGAAAGGCCTCTTGGTCATCTTCCCTTCCAAGCAGGACTCACAGGTAGGGAGATCCTCCACCACCAATGAACCCAAGGGCCCATCGGCTATCAACCTCTGAATCCTACTAAGGTTAATATGACCAAGCCTAAGGTGCCAAAGATATGTCTGATTCATCTTAGAAGGCTCCTTTCTCTTATTCAAGTTAGATGATGAGCTATTTACTTCAGTGTGCATCGTGGGAGGTTTTGGTTCTAGAGTATACAGATTGCCTACCAACGTACCCGAACAGATAATCTCCCTGTTTCTCTTAATAACAACTTTATTATCAAAAGTAACAGAATATCCATCCTTGAATAATTTAGAAACTGAAATTAGATTCTTTCTAAATGACGGTACATAAAGGCAATCTCTCAGAACTAACACTTTATTTCTCTCAAAAGATAAATGAAAGACTCCCACTGCTACTGCTGCTACCCTTGTAGCATTGCCCATGTAGACCATTATTTCTTCATTCGCCAGCCGTCGGGTTTCCTGGAACCCCTGCAGAGTATTGCAGACATGGTCAGTGGCTCCTGTATCTACACACCAGGTACTGGTAGATAGCACCGCTAAACATGTTTCAACGACTAGGGCTGAAGAAATACCTTTGCTTTTACGACGGGGACAGTCCGCCTTCCAGTGCCCAATTTCCTTGCATGTGAAGCACCTGCCCTTTGGCTTCTTCACACCAGTCCGGGGTCCTTGCGATGCACCTGCCTTCTTGAACCCTCCTCGTTTCTTCTTCTTCCTACCTTTCGGCTCAGAAGTAGAAACCTTTTGAGTTACTAAGGCATGTGTGTTCTTTTGAAAAAGTGCCTCCGCTGCCTGGAGTTCTCCTAGCAGTTCACCCAACGTATAATTCTTCTTATTCATATTATAGTTGAGGTTGAACTGCTCAAAACTCTTCGGTAGAGACTGGAGTATGATATCGACCTGGGATTCCCCGTCGATTTCAGCTCCAAGAACCTCAATCTGATTGAGATGAGCCATCATCTTTAGGACATGCTCCCTAACGGGTGTCCCTTCAACCATAGTGGTTGACATCAGACTCTTCATCGCACTTTGCCTGGCAGCTCGACCTTGGTGCCCGAAGAGGTCCTTGAGGTTCAGCATCATGTCACTGGCAGTGGGCATGGCCTGATGCTGATGTTGCAGCACATTCGACATCGATGCCAGAATGTAACACCGCGCCATCTCATCTGCCTTTTTCCACTTCCTATAACACTCCCTCACCTCTTCACCAGAGTCTTCTCTAGGCTTTTCCGGACATTCTTCGAAGAGTACAAATTTGTACTCCTCAGCAGTGAGGACAATGTCTAGGTTCCTCTTCCAGTCAATATAATTAGGGCCAGTAAGTTTATTGTCCTTAAGAATGGTTGCAAGTGGAGTAAAAGCCATTTATGAAAAACCTGAGAATCACAACATACACTACTTTAGAAATCGAAAACAAATTGATTCCTCAAACAATTAATTTTCGAATTTCACCAACACCCCTGTACACCGAGAAATTCGCATGCCACGATGGTGTGGACGTATACGAATCCCTACATTCGTAAGAGGAGATTTTACCCATTGATCTTACTATCTTGTCAACCTAACTTTTTGACAAATAAGATCAATAGTTGGTTTCCTTCGGCTCTGCAGAATAACAGCAGTGACTCCGATGGGGAGGATACTGTTATCCGCATCTAAGTGTGCACCATTACACGACACCAAGAAAATTATTTCGGATTATGTGTCTTCCGATGGGGAAGTCCACACGCTCTTCAATAATTTTCTACAGTCTTTTTCGACCCAGTGATCCGCAGAACAAGTCCATCCGATGGGGAGGAAGGCACTCAGAGCCGACGCGCAGACTTGTTCATATCACTTATCGAATTGTAATGGAAGCCGTGGGCCCCTTAGGGTCCCTCTCCCACTTAGTAATTTATCTCGAAGAATTTTCTAGCACTACCACACAACTAAGCACAGAACCAACATCATGAAAATAATAATAGTGAAAAATTCTAGATTTTCCAACTTTCATGGCCCCTTGGTCTCTCTTGTGCCTCTAGTCGTGCTGTCATTTCGTCCACTTCTCCCTTCCTTTTGCGCATGCTACCTTGAGGGTTCTCCGTGCCGAAATGAAGAGTTAATTATTTACATCATTGATCCTATACTCCACAAGGGAGTGTACATGAAATCTAGATCAACTGTAAAATAAAAAACTCGGCTAAACATGTGCCGTATTTAATTATAAAATTAAATACCTAGCCTCGTCAACCACGAGGATTAAATTATTACAAAAATTGCACACATTCACACAAATAATATTATGTTCATGAAGTTGGAATCTCGCGCCTGCAACACAAAGTTAGGCTACACACATCCACACATCATCAAAATAAAATTGTATGAAAAATTACAAAAATAACCAATCCTAATCACACAAAGCCAGAGACCTCAGCTCTGATACCAATTGTTGGGTATAGCTTAGCGGGTTTCCTTAGCGAATACCTAGTCGATCTGAGAAGCCTCTCTATGCCTCCAGATTAAAAAATTTAATCCGAATAGAAAGTCGTTTCCCATCGACCATCTCGTGACGTATCGAACGATTCAAAATTGCAACTTAGCCAATTACTAAAATTGGCCTTGCATTTGCTCAATCGTTCGACCGTGGAAAAGGTGACGAGTTGATTGCCGACCTTTGTGTTTATGGTCGGGGTCCAGTTAAGAATTCATTAAATATATTTTGCAAGCAAAACATAAAATTCTTACACATAAAATGACGAGACATATCCACACAACACATGTACGACATAAGGAAATACAAAGGAGCTTATGGAAAGTTATACCTTTCCGATCACCTCGCGGTCTTCCACCTTATGCCCCTCCCTTTGCGGATGTTGTGTGGGCGACGATCTACCACGATCTGAGATCACCAAGAACACCAACCAAACCCCTTCTCTAATCCGGCCGAAAACCCTAAACCCTAGGGCTTGCGCCGCCGACACCTCCTCCACTCCCTTTGTGCCGCCGTCCATCGGAGCTGGCTCCAAGCCCTCCGGATCAGTGGTACACCTTGAGAGGAAGATGAAGAAGAAGAAGAAGACAAGGAACAACCTTCTTCTCAGCCACAAAAGCCCTCAAACTCCTTCTTCTTCCCTCTTGCGCCGCCACCGCAAGGCAGCCCTTGCGCCGCCTTCTTCTCCTCGCCGGCGCCTCCTCAGCCCTTCCCGAGCCTCAAACAAGGTAGAAGAGATTCCTACCATGCTTCTTTGAGTCTCGTCCAAAGCTTGGTGGAGGAGGAATAGAGGAAACCGAAGGGAGATCCCTTCTCCCTATTCGGCGCCGAGAGAGAGGGAGAGGGTGAGGATTTTTCCTTGGCTCTTGGGTTTGATTCATTGGTTTGGTTTCTTGATCTCATAGGGTATTTATAGGGCTAAGGCAGGGACTAAGAGGAGGAGTTGGTTCTTGGCCCACTAATGGATCCAAACCCGATCCATTAATTAGGATCCATTCCACTAAAGGATCCTAATTGAACTCACCTCACCAACCCCCATATTTTCATATGGGCTCCACATATTACGAGTCGTCTATCCCCCCATATTTAAGATCGTGAATGCCTGTTAATTAATTAAATTACTGACAATTTAACTTAATTAACTTCTTGGTCCTTGATTAGTACCACTCAACCTTTTCAACGTGTCGGATCAAATCCACCTGCAAGGTTTGGCATGATGAACCTTTTGAGCTCATCAAGGGGGCATCATCATCCTGACTCACTAGGACATGGATTTCGTCAATAATCATCAGCATATCATATTATTAATATTATTTTCTAACTTACCGGGCCTGTCGATCTAACAGAATAGATCTCGCCCGTTGGTAAATCAAAGAAATAATAAATAATAATATATGCCCAATATTATTTCGGGATTAAGGGATCGTCCTCCATAATAACAACTGAGGTCCTATCCAATTATTTAGTCAGTACAAAATTAGATAACCTCAGGTTTTGGTCCTACTCAATTCACTCATAGCACACTAGTGTAGTCCTATGGTCAAGACCAACCACATCTGACTACACTACAACCATCCCGATGGGTTGTCCAATTCCATCTAGGTTGTGAGCCTCTATTTATGCTAAGTAAGGTACTGATAACATGATCATCCATGTGACACCACACACCATGTTATCTACAATGCTAAGCAATGGGACTTTGTGTATGTACTATTATAAACAAACACCTAGTGTAGTGTGATTCTCTTTTCATAAAAGATGTTCATATAATAAAAGTCATGTCTTTCAGTATACACATCTAACAAAAAGATGTTAGGTATGGCTTGGCGGGTTTCCTTAGCGAATACTTGGTCGTCCTTGAGAGACCTCTCCATGTCTATGGATTAAAAAAAGTAATCTGAATGGAGACCCGTCTCCCAACGACCATCTCGTCGTCGTATCGTTCGGTACGAATTACAACTTGGCCAATCACAAAGATCGTGCCTTGTAATTTTCCTAACCGAACGATCGCGGAAGAGACGACGAGTGGATCGCCGATTCTTGTGTTTATGGTTGGGGTCTAATTAATTAATTATTAGCTATGATACAAAATCAAAATAATTAACTAATTCACATGAAATGACGAAGCAAAACAATAAGGCACCAAAAGAACAAAAGGAGCTAAGGGAGAGAATTATACCTTCCGTTTACCTCATAGCCTTCTACCTTATGTCCCTCCCTCTCGGACGTCGTGTGGGCGATGAGCTACTGAGAATCGAGATCACCAAAGCGCTCCAAAATCACCTTTCTTCTTCCTTCTAGCTTGGACCAACAAACCCTAGTAGTTAGGGTTTGCGCCACCACCTTCTTCACCTTCTCCTTGTGCCGCCGGCCACCAAGAGCCACCGGACCCTCGCCGACCACAAGGAAGACTTGGGGAAGAGCTTGAAGAAGAAGAAGGAGAGAATAGGTCTCCTTCCTTCCCAGAATCCGGCTTCCAACTCCTTTTCTCCCTTGCTTGCGGCGCCGCCGAACCTTCCCCTTGCGCAGCCGCCTCCCCTTGCTACGGCCACCTCCCTCTTCACCACATACCAAAAACAGAGAGAATAACTCCCCTTTTGTCCAGTGAGATCTGACCACCGAGAGGGAGAGTGGAAGAGAAGAGAGGATGAAGGAAGAAGGAGGCTTCCTCCTTCCTTGCCATGTACCCTAAGGGAGAGAAGGGAGAGAGAGGAAGAGTAGCCTTGGGTGGATGATTAATTGGATTAAAACTTTGTTTCATGATCCCATGGGGTTTATATAGGGCTAAGGTAGGGACCAAGAGGAGGAGTTGGATCTTGGCCCACTAATAGATCTAAACCCAATCCATTAATTAAGATCCATTCCACTAAAGAATCTTAATTGAACTTCCTCACTAACCCCCATATTTTCATATGGGCTCCACATATTATGAGTCGTCCATCCCCCCGTGTTTAAGATATCGAATACCCGTCAATTAATTTAAATTACTGACAATTTAAATTAATTAACTTCTGGGTCCTTGATTAGTACCACTCAACCTTATCATCATGTTGGATCAAATCCACCTGCAGGGTTTAACATGATGAACCTTTTGAGCTCATCAAGGGGGCATCATCATCCCGACTCACCAGGACATGGATTCCATCAATAATCAATGACACACCATATAATTAATATTATTTCTCAACTTACCGGGTCTATCGATCTAACAGAATAGATCTCGCCCATTGGTAAATCAAAGAAATAATAATTAAATCATACATGCCCGTTATTATATCAGGATTTAGGGATCGTACTCCATAATAAAATCTGAGATCTAATCCAATTATCAAGTCGGTACAAATTAGATGATCTCTGGTTTTGGTCCTGCTCAATGCACACAAAGTACACTAGTGTAATTCTATGGTCAAGACCAACCACACCTAATTACACTACAACCATCCCGATGGTTTGTCCAATTCTATCTCGGCTGTGAGCCTCTACTTATACTAGGCAAGGGACTGATAACATGATCTTCCGTGTGTCACCACACATCATGTTATCTACAATGTAAAGTAAAGGACTTTAAACAAACATATAGTGTTGTTGTGATTCTCTTTTCAAAAGGAAGATGATCATATATATAAAAGAAGCAAGTCTTTCAGTATACACATCTAACAAAAGAATCTCCCAAAATTGAATTCCTTTATAAAACTATGACTTATCTCAAGAATGCTTTGGCTAAGTCACAATCTAGGGTTAAGACATTAAAAGGAGAACTTAAGTCCATTAGGAATAATACATGTATGCATAGTGAATCATGCATGCCTAAGGAAAAAATAACAATTTGAGAAATCAAGTTATTGACTTGAGAACATGTTTAGAGAAATTTACAAATGGATCAAAGTATCTTGATATAATTCTTAGTAGTCAAAGAACCGTCTACAATAAGGCCAGATTAGGATATAAACCTAAAACCAAAGAGGTTGCCTATATTTCTCTTATAGGAAGAAATGTTACACCTAAGAATCAAATCATTAAAAGCAATGTAAAACAAGCTTGGGTCCCTAAGAAGTATTTGAATGATATTGTTGGATCAAGTGCATGGGTACCAAAAGATTATGTTTTTCATGTTGTTTAGGTAGAAGAAAAGAAGGATTCAAACATGTGGATTGTGGATAGCGGTTGCTCAAGATACATGACCGATGATGTGAGCAAGTTCTCCATAATTAACTACATAAAGAAAGGAACGGTATCTTTTAGAAATAGTGGGAAGCTCAAGATTATAGGTAGAGATACAATTGAGGTATCACCTACAATTATCATCCATAAAGTGCTTCTAATTAAGGACATGGAATTCAATTTGCTTAGTGTTAGCCAATTATGTGATGCCGGATATAAGGTTGAGTTTCATGCAAATAAATGTTTGGTTAAACACAATAGCTTGAAAAATGTTATGTTGGAAGGGTATAGGAAAATAAATCTTTATTATATCAATCTTTCCTATGCTTCTAGCCTTTCTATTAAGTGTCTTTTATCAAAAGAAGAAGAAGGATGACTATGACATAGAAGACTTGGACATATCAACATGAAGAACATAACAAAGGTAGCCAAAATGAAGTTGGTAAAAGGACTACCAAAGATCAAGTATGTCAAGAATAAAATGTGTGATGCATGCCAAGAGGGCAAGCAATCTAAGTCATCACACAAAGGCAAAACTCTAACTAGTGTTAGGATGTATACTAAAAGTCTTGCTTTTATATGGACATCTGCTTTTTGAAATGAGAATCACAAGATCATTGTGTTGGTGCAGGAAGCACCATATCGAACCTTGTTTTGATATTGGCAAAGGATTCAAAGTTAAGTACTATTTGTGATCTAACTGTGTTCACTGAGTGTGCAGAAAGAAGTCCTGGCGAAGGGCTGCTGGGCACCTAGCGAAGTGCTGCTAGGCATCGAAACCATAAGACCTGGCGAAGAGCTGCTAGGCACCTGGCGAAGGACTGCTAGGCATTAAAGACCTAGCGAAGGGATGCTAGGCACCTGACGAAGGACTGCTAGGCATCAAAGACCTGGCGAAGGGCTGCTAGTCACCTGGCGAAGGGCTGCTAGGCATTGAAGACCTGGCGAAGGGCTGCTAGGCATTGAAGACCTGGCGAAGGGCTGCTAGGCACCTGGCGAAGGGCTGTTGGGCAAAAGTTCAACCAGAGGAGCCGGTTGGCAAAAGGTAAACTCTCCCGAGAGGAGTAGGTGAGGACGCGTTCCCCGTCGAGGGAATAATAGGCGTTGGTTCGTCCTAGGGCTCCATTTGGGAGACCCAAAGTTAGAACCAAGACAGCTAAGGCTGTAAAATCTAACTAATATTCTTGCCTTGTTTGTATTGGTACTAACCTTGAATGCAGGGACCGAAGGAGTGTGTTTCTGCAGCTCAGAACGCCCCAAAGGAGAGGGGCAGGCAGCTGGGCTAGGCGCCCAAGGTCAAAGTCAAACAGCAGTAAAGCAAGAAGCGCTTCGAATCAACACTAGGCTAGGCGCCCGGGAGGTCCCGGGCGTCCAAGGTCAAAGCCAAAGATGAGTCGAAGCAAAATCAGCCACGAAGCCAGCGGACCGAGTCAACCTGGGCGCCCGAGAGGACTCGGGTGCCCCAGTCAGCTCCAGAGCCGATTCGAAGGGGATAAGCGCTGACCAAGCTTCGGATAGAGGTTCTCGGATCCGAAGGCACGTGTCAGGCACCCCCGATGTCCCAGGCACCCCCAGGAGCACTATAAAAGGGGCTCGACCCCAAGGCTTCAGAACAACAATTTTCCAACGCCTCCAAGCTTTTCATTCAAGCGCGCTGCTCAGGCAAACTCCGTTCTCGACATTCTAGCGCCGCCGCCGACCCTCTGCTCAGAAGTACGATCCACAGCAGGCGTCGGTAACGAAAAGTGTACTTGTTTATTTACTGCACTACTATTGTACCAAATTCTATAAATCTTTGCGCTACTATAGAATTGCCCGCAGTAAACGGTCAAGGACCATGGGCCTTGGAGTAGGAGCCGACCGCGACTTCGAACCAAGTAAAAAATACTTGTGTTCCTCGTGTTTGTTTTTAATTCGCTGCGTATTTTCTCTTAAATCTTATCCGAAAAAGTTTTCGCGATATTCACCCTCCTCTATCGTGTTTCTCGATCCAATAAGTGGTATCTAAGCGGGGTAGCTCAAATTTGGTGCAACCACCAATTTGAGATTGTTTTTCAGATTTACAAAATTTTTAATTTTATTTCTTTTCTTTCTCGTTAATTGAGGTTGGTGCAACACCACTCGATCTTTTTCGCTTTTTCAATTTTGAATTCTTATTTTTTCACCATAAGTCAGAATTGATAAAACGATCAATTTTTGAAAATTTGTCATAATTTTTTTTAATATTTTTTCTCGAAATTCGTGTTACCTTAATTCGAGTAAAATTTCTCCCAAACATTGAAGTCTTACTTTTTCATCATTAATCAGAATTGATAAAGCCAACATTTTAAAAAATTTGTCAAAACTTTTTTATTTTTTTTGTTCTGCCTCGAAATTCATGCAATATTTTTTTTGGCTATTTTTTCCCTTCTCCCACACTACTAATCCAAGACCAAGTCTTGGGACAGAATTTCTCTTTGTTTGGTTATTTCAGAAATTACAAATGGCTAACCAAGAGTGGAACAGTGCCCGTCCACCGCTATTCTCTGGCGAGAACTTCAATTTTTGGAGAAGTCAAATGGAGTCCCTTCTGAAGGCCCACATGGACTTATGGCGGATCATCCAAACGAGATTCTCTTTTCCTGTAGAAGATGAGTTAGCAATCGAGCGGGACAAACTGGATGAACAAACCCTCAACCAAATCGAGACCGATGTAAGGGCAACTGCAATCCTACAGTGTGGCCTAACCAACGAGCAACTCGAACTAGTAGGTCCATTTAGATGTGCCAGAGAAATTTGGGAAAAGCTAATCAATCTACACGAAGAAAGCTCCGGTATTGAGATCTTAGAAGAGTTAACACCCGACTTCAAAAATGACTCCGGATCAGAAGACAAGAAAAAATCCATATCTGACTGTGAAGTCAAGCCAGAGTCAGAAGACGAATTGACTAAGACAAAAATGGTAACCAATTTCGAATCCTTTTTTGAATTACAATTAAATAATTAAATAGATACTGTAATGGTCGAGGAAGGTGTAATTTCTAGTACAGGGAAAGCTCCAAGAGAACAACCAAAGAAGAAGCTTCAACCTGTACCCGAGTCCAACTCAAACTCGGAATCAGAAGACAATGAAGGAGATCGACCCAAACTGGTCTGATTAGCTCGTGATCATTATAAGAGTACTGGACAAACGATCGGAAAAGGTAAGTTTTCAATATTTGAAAATCTAATATTTATCTCAAATAACGTGATTAATTCGTATAAATTATTTAAGGTTAATACGTTAGAAAACTTGATTCACAACCTTGCTGATTTTAAAAAACCACAGTTTTATTTCAATTATGATATAACTTAGATCATTTTTGACATGTTTATTTATTTATTTTTGCTTAGAATTAGGATTGATTAGTTTAAGGACTAAAGAGTTACTTAAAACTTGAAAACCTAGTATTGGGAGGAGGTGAGATGATAGTACGTTAGGGAAGCCTTTCTAATAAGGTCAAGTATACACTACTTGGTATATTTAGTTTGGTGGAACTAGCCGAAGCTACCGATCCAAGACCCAAGCTAGTTAGACCAAAATCTTTCAAGGAGTAACTTGAAAATGAATTTTCTATAAAAGGCTTTGTCAAGGAAAGGGTTGATGATCCAATAAGGCTACGACCAAAGAAGGCCTAGTGTCTCACCAAGACCTAGAAGCCAATTATAGAAAATCAAATTCACCTTACTATTGGCGGATTTGAATCTAACACAAATTTTAAGTAAATCTTAGATTTAACACTAATTCGAAGATAAAAATAAAACATCTCACAAAACAGATAAGATAACCTATTTTGTCATGTAGAACTGGGTGAGATGTCTAGGACTTAATAATGTAGTTCAATACTTTTTCAAACTCAATTCAATTCTTTCCAAAATTAATTCTAAATTAACTCTATATGTTTTCCACTCAACATTTTTCAAAAATTAAATTTCATTTGTTTTCAAAATTAACTCATCAAACTAAGTCTTGATTGAATTATACTAAGACCTAGGATATGATTGAGTCAATTATTGATTGGTAAAACCAAGTCAATATAATCAAACCTAGTCAACACTGAAATCCCTTAAGGCACTTAGATAAAGTCAGGTTGTGTCAGACACAAGGGGAGTTTTTTTAAAAAATTTAGATTTTTTTAAACCTTAGTATCATCTCAAAATAAGGTTTTCAAAAATTTGATTCAAAAAACCTTCGTATATTACTATCTTTTTGAAAAATTATTATCATATCTTTGAAAAATTATTATAATTTTAAAATATTTTTTTGAAAACTGTGCTATTATTCCAAATTCTGTTTTCAAAAATCTATCTCCCTGAAAATTATCATACTCAAAAGGCTGTTCAAAATTGTTCCTTTAATTTTGACAAACCCTAAGACTCAGAGGAGGATTAACTTGTGGTCAACAAGCCTCCTAGGACTGCGTCAGGTTTAGGGGGAGTTCAAATTAAAAGAAAAAAATTTAAAAATACTATGTTTTCAAATAATCACTATATCTTTCAAAAATTGTGCTTTACAAAAACCATTATCATTTCAAAATGTTTTTCGAAAATGGGGCTTATGCTTTAAAATTATCTTCATTTCAAATTAAATTTTCTAAAATTATATTACCATACTATTATTCAAAACTATTCTTTTGATTTTAATAAACCCTAAAGACACAGAGGAAGGTCCACTTCATGATCTACAAGGACTCCTAGGATGTGTCAAATTTAGGGGAAGTCTAAATCAAAAGAAGATTTTCTGACAAGTTTTTTTTTTCAATTATTTGTTTTGAATTATTAAATAATTCTTGTGGTTTGAACCAACCCTAAAGACTCAGAGGAAGAGTACTTGTAGTCAACAAGCTTCCTAGGATTGGGTCAAGTTTAGGGGGAGGTTAAACTGAAGGATTTGCTAATTTCAAAATAATATATTTTCATGTACTGCATTATTTAAATCCATCTGAAAACATAAGGGAGTTTGTTTAAATACTTTCATTTTTTTAAATACTTATGGAAAATAATATTTACTTGAGTTTAAAGAATTTCCAGGACACTTAGAAAAATATCCTTGTAGTCAACAAGGTTTCCTAGGATTGTGTCAGACTGGAAAAGAAACCAAGTCAAGTAAAATATTATCTTTTAAAATAAGATTTTTCAAAAGTACTTATACCTCTCAAAAATTCTAACATTTTTTCAAAAGTACCTATACCTCTCAAATTCATAATATTTTTCAAAGTACTTATGTTTTAAAGACAAGTGTTCAAAAGCACTTGTTTTTTTTAAGTATTTATATTTTTCAAAATATTCAAAATAAGTAAACTTATTGATTAAATATTTTTTTTGTTATCATGCATGGACTCAATAAGAATATACACTTGACTCCAGTTCTGTTTTTGAGTATCAATTCTTCATTATTTCAAAATTGTGTTACTTAGAAATTATCATAATTTTTGGCATTATTCTCTCACTCAAATATTTATGTTTTCAAAACCCATAAGCTCTGATACACAAATTTTAAATGTCTTTCAAAATATATTTTTTAAGAGTTCTTTATTGATATATGGCTAAGGGGGAGAGTAGAAAAAGTAAAAATTAAATTCTTCCTTAAACTTTTTCCCCTTTTCAAAGAAAGTTTATCATAGAAATGGTCTAAAACATAAGGAGAAGAATTTCACATTAAGGGGGAGAGAAAGGAAAGAGAGAAAGGATTTTTTTTTAAATTTTTATTTCTTTTTCAAAAAGTGCTTAAAAAATTTCTAAGTATTTCTAAGTGTTTCAAAATTTTTTAAGTGCATGTTTTTTTCCTAAGTAAAATTTGTCTTAGTAAACAAAATTTGTCTGAGCAAAATTTTTTTGAAAATTTTGGTATATATTTCTAAGAAAAGTTTTTTTTGGTGAAAAACTTGTCGAGAAATTTCTTAAAGATTTTGTTTTTCAAAATGCACAAAGTGTTTCCAAGCAAAATTTTCTAAGTGTGCAAAAATTTTTTTGGTAAATAAATTTTTTCACAATTCTTAAAGTTGAATTTTTTAAGGGAAATTTGGCTTCAAAATTTTGCCTAAGTAAACTTTTTTAGTAAAATTCTTTTTGCAAGGCCTTGTAAGTAAAAGTTTTTTTTAACAAAATTTAGGCTTGCAAAACTTTTCTAAGTGTAAAAAGTTTTTGGTGCAAACGCTTTATCTCTATTTTTTGAAAAAAAACACTTTGTGAAAAACATGAAACACTTAGAAGTTTTACAAAAACTGCATCCCTATTAGTTATCTTGTTCACCCATGAATATTTTTGATATATGTCAAAGGGGGAGGAAAGGTCAAAGTTAAGTGTTTTATATGTTTTATAACATAATTAATCAGGGGGAGGAAGTTAAGTGTTTTATAACACATATATTCAGAGGGAGTATGAGAAAATTTTTATTTTTTCTGTTCAAAATTACATTGGTCTTAGACATTATACTATTCAAAATTGCTATATTTAATTGGTCTTAACCTTATTGCTTAATCTGTTATAATTTTTTACTTAACTTTGAATTGTGTTACCATAAATTAAAAAGGGGGAGATTGTTGGTGCAGGAAGCACCATATCGATCCTTGTTTTGATATTGGCAAAGGATTCAAAGTTAAGTACTATTTGTGATCTAACTGTGTTCATTGAGTGTGCAGAAATAAGTCCTGGCGAAGGGCTGCTGGGCACCTAGTGAAGGGTTGCTAGGCATCGAAACCCTAAGACCTGGCGAAGGGCTGCTAGGCACCTGGCGAAGGGCTGCTAGGCAACTGGCGAAGGACTGCTAGGCATCAAAGACCTGGCGAAGGGCTGCTAGGCACCTGGCGAAGGGCTGCTGGGCAAAAGTCCAACCGGAGGAGCCGGTTGGCAAAAGGTAAATTCTCCCGAGAGGAGTAGGTGAGGACGCGTTCCCCGTCGAGGGAACAGTAGGTGTCGGTTCGACCTAGGGATCCATTTGGGAGACCCAAAGTCAGAACCAAGACAGCTAAGGTTGTAAAATCTAACTAATATTCTTGCCTTGTTTGTAGTGGTACTAACCTTGAATGCAGGGACCGAAGGAGTGTGTTTCTGCAGCTCAGAATGCCCCAAAGGAGAGGGGCAGGCAGCTGAGCTAGGCGCCCGGGAGGTCCCGGGCGCCCAAGGTCAAAGCCAAAGATGAGTCGAAGCAAAATCAACCACGAAGCCAGCGGACCGAGTCAACTTGGGCGCCCGAGAGGACCCAGGCACCCCAGTCAGCTCCAGAGCTGATTCGAAGGGGATAAGCACTGACCAAGCTTCGGATAGAGGTTCTCGGATCTATAGGCACGTGTCAGGCACCCCCGACGTCCCAGGCGCCCCAGGAGCACTATAAAAGGGGCTCGACCCCAAGGCTTCAGAACAACAATTTTCCAACGCCTCCAAGCTTTTCGTTCAAGCACGTTGCTCCGGCAAACTCCGTTCTCAAGATTCTAGCTCCGACGACGACCCTCTACTCAGAAGTACGATCCACACCAGGCGTCGGTAATGAAAAGTGTACTTGTTTATTTACTGCACTACTATTGTACCAAATTCTGTAAATCTTTGCGCTACTATAGAATTGTCCGCAGTAAACGGTCAAGGACCGTGGGTCTTGGAGTAGGAGCCGATCGTGACTCCGAACCAAGTAAAATATACTTGTGTTCCTCGTGTTTGTTTTTAATTCCGCTGCGTATTTTCTCTTAAATCTTATCCGAAAAAGTTTTCACGATATTCACTCCCCCTCTATCGTGTTTCTCGATCCAACACACTGTTTGCATGTTTATATTAGTATGTGCATATTGTCTAATACTTTACATTGTAGATAACATGGTGTGTGGTGTCGAACAGAAGATCATGTTCTCAGTTCCTTGTAGAGTATAAGTAGAGGCTCACAACCGAGATGAATTTAGACAAACCATCGGGATAGTTGTAGTATAATTTGGTATTGGTTTATCTTGACCATAGAATTACACTAGTACACTTTGAGTGTATTGAGCAGGACCGACATAGAGGTGATTCAATTTATACTTATAATTGAATCATACCTCAGTAATTATGGAGTACATGATCTTAATCCCGATATAATAACGGGCACATGTACTTAATATTTATTTCTTTGATTTACCAATGGGCGAGATTTATTCTATTAAACCGATAGGCCCGGTAAGTTGGGAAATAATATTATTTACATGGTGTGCCGTTGATTATAGACGAAAACCATGTCCAGGTTAGTCAGGTTGATAATGTCCCTTTGAGGAGCTCATAAGGTTCATCATGTTAACTCCTGCAGGTGAACATGATCCGACATGATGATAAGGTTGAGTGGTACTACTCAAAGAGTTAGATTTAATTAAATTGTTAGTAATTTAATTAATTAACGGACATTCGATATCTTAAATACGGGGAGATACTTGTACTCATAATAGGTGGAGCCCATATTTAAATATGGGTGTTGGTGAGGTAGTTTAATGAGGATCCTTTAGTGGAATGGATCTTCATTAATGGATCGGGCCTTGATCCATTAGGTGGCAAAGACCCAACTCCTCCTCATGGTCCCTATTGTAGCCCTACATATACCCATGGAGTCATGAGACCAAGGCATCCAATTGATCATCCAACCCTAAGCCTCTCCTCTCTCTCTCCCTTCTCTCTCCTAGGGCACGCCGGCGGGTGGAAGGAAAGAAGAGAAGTTCTCTTCTCTTTTTCTTCTTCATTCCTTCTTCTATATACTAAGGTGGCTGGCGATCACAAGGATAAGGAGGAGATCCTCTCCTCCTTTGTGTGGTGCGCGACAACTTGAGGAGAAGAAGGGTGGCCGGCGGTGAGGAGAAGAGTTCTTCTTCCTTGGATGCTTGGCGTCGCGAGCTTGGAAGAAGGGGAGAAGAGTTCTTCTTCCATGTGTGCTTGGTGCCGCGTGATAGGAAGAAGAAGGGGAGGTCGGCTAGGGTTCATGTGAAGGAGAAGGGCTTCTTCTCTTCTCCTCTATCATCTTCTTCCTTCCTAAGGTGGCCGGCGGCAACACCCTAGGGTCTAGGGTTTCGACGCAAGTGGAAGGGGAGAACAAAGAGCGCCTTGGTGGCTACGGTTCTTGGTAGATCATCACCCACATGATGTCCAAGAAGGGGGGGGGGGTCATACAATAGAAGATCGCGAGGTAAAAGGGAAGGTATAACTTCTTCCATGGGTCCTTTCATTTGATCTTACTATTAATTGTTTGTTTAATTATCATGTTGTTAATTATTTGTTAATTAATTATGATAATTAATTGTCATGGACCCCGATGAAAAACATAAAAAATCAGCAATCCACTCATCGTCTTTCCGCGGCTAATCGGTTGGACGAGATTGATCGCTAGAATGACTTGGTTGTTCAAGCGATCGCTTGAATCGGTTAACACGATGATGAGACGGTCGTTCGGGAAATAGGTCTCCATTCGGATTGAAATATTTTAATCTATGGACATGGTGAGGTTTCCCATGCATGACCCGGTATCCACCTCGGAAACGGAACCAACAACTGGTATTAAAGCGAGGTTTCCAATTTTGTGTGTTTTGGATTCGGTTACATTTTTTCACTTTATCATGTATTTTATTTTGCCGGATAATAGTAGGATGTGCGTAGGCTAACTCTTTGGTTGCAGGCATGAGATTCCAACTATTATGGCTAAAATATGGTTGTATGTGATTGGTTGTGCATATATGTAATATTATTTGAATCCTCGGGATTGACGAGGCTAAATTTGGTATTTGATTTTTGTAATTAAATACGACACTTGTTTAGCCGCGCTTTTGATTTACTTTCGATCTAGATTTGATGTACACTCCTTTCTGGAGTATAGGATCGATGTATGTAAATTAAATAGCATTTTATCTCAGCTCGGAGATCCCTTCATGGTGTCTTGTGCATGGATAGGGAGGAGCAGACGAGGTGACGACACGACTGGAGGCATATTGAAGACTAAAGCCATAATAGTTGGAAAAATTAGTTTTTTCTTGTTTATTGCTTTTAGTTTATGTGCTTGTCGTGTATGCATGAA
This sequence comes from Boesenbergia rotunda, assembly GCA_024364735.1. NCBI lineage: Eukaryota > Viridiplantae > Streptophyta > Magnoliopsida > Zingiberales > Zingiberaceae > Boesenbergia > Boesenbergia rotunda. Next base: position 40,343 of record JAGFNQ010009787.1, on the reverse strand, counting down.
AATTCCTCAATTATAAATAACTAAGTGGGAGAGGGACCCTAAGGGTCCCATGACCTCATTACTAATTTGACAAGTGATGCGAACAAGCTTACGCGTTAGCTCTGAGTGTCTTCCTCCCCATCGGATGGGCTTGTTCTGCGGATCACTGGGTCAGACATGATTATAGGAAGTTATTTAGGAGTGTGTGATTTCCCTCATCGGACGACACATAATCCGAGATAATTTTCTTAGTATCGTGTAATGGTAAACACTTAGATGCAAATAATAGTATCCTCCCCATTGGAGTCACTGCTATTATTTGTAGGGCCGAAGAGGAACAAACTATTAATTTTATTTGTCAAAATGTTAGGTTGACAAGATAATAAAATTAATGGGTAAAACCTCCTCTTACAAATGTAGAATTCGTATACGTCCACACTATCGTGGCATGCGATATTCTCGGTGTTTTGAGGGGTTGATTGATTTTAAATTTTATTGTTTGAGGAATCAATATTTTTTGAAATCTAAAGTTTGTGATCGTTGTGATTCTCAGAAAATTTCAAAATGACTTTCAACCCACTAGCTGTAATACTAAAAGAAAACGAACTTACTGCCCCTAACTTTAATGATTGGAAACTGAACCTTAACAATGTCTTAACTGCCGAGGAATCCAAATGTATACTTTTTGAGTTCTGCCTGGAAAGCCTAGCATGAATTATAATGAAGAGGAGAAGGAATGTTTTAAGCAGTGGATAAAAGTAGACGAGATGACGCAGTGTCACAATTTGACTTCTATGCCAAATATGCAGCAACACCAACATCAGGCTTCTTCCACTACTTATGATATGACGTTCAATCTCAAAGAACTCTTTAGACATCAAAATCGGGTCGCTAGGCAAGAGGTAATGAGGAGCTTGATGACGACCACCATGATTGAGGGTATGCCCGTGAGGGAACATGTTCTCAAAATGATGGCTCGGTTAAATGAGATGAAAGTCCTTGGAGCAGAAATCGATGGGGAAACCCAGGCTGATATCTTACTCTAATCTCTACCAAGGAGTTTTGAGCAGTTTCGCCTAAGCTACAATATGAACAAACGTACATATTCGTTGGCGGAACTTTTAATAGAGCTCCAGGAGGCTGAAGGGTTTTCTCCTCAGAGTGCACATGCTTTTGTTGCTCAAAAGGTTTCTACTTCTAAACCGAATGGCAAGAAGAAGAAACAAGCTAGGGCAAAGAAAGTGGCTAGATTATAGGGACCTCAGGATGGTGTGAAGAAGCCGAAAGGCAAGTGCTTCATGTGCAAGCAGACTGGACATTGGAAGACGGACTGTCCCCACCGTCAGAAGAATAATCAAGGTATATCTTTTTGTTTAGTCTTGAAACATATTTAGCGGTGTTATCTACCAGTACCTGGTGTGTAAATATAAGAGCCACTGATCATGTCTGCAATTCTTTGCAGGGGTTCCAGGAAACCCGACGACCAACTGATGGAGAGATTACCATCTGCATGGGCAATGCTACGGAGGTGGCGACTATTGTAGTGGGAGACATTTATTTGTCTTTTGATAGGAATAAAGTTTTGATTTTGAGAAATTTCCTTTCTATACCTAGTTTTAGAAAGAACCTTGTTTCGGTTTCTAAAATAATAAAGGATGGGTATTCTATTTCTTTTAATGACAGAGTTGTTATAAAAAGGAATAGAGAGATTATCTGTTCAGGTAAATTGGTTGGCAATTTGTACACTTTAGAACCAAAATCTCCCACGATGCAAATAGAAGTAAATAACTCATCGTCTAACCATAAGAGAAAAGAACCTTCGAAGATGAACCAAACATATCTTTGGCATCTAAGACTTGGTCATATTAACCTTAGTAGGATTAAAAGGTTGATAGTCGATGGGCCCTTGGTTTCATTGGTGGTAGAAGACTTCCCAATCTGGGAATCTTGCTTGGAAGGTAAGATGACCAAGAGGTCTTTCAAGACCAAGGGGGATAGAGCCAAAGAGGTGTTAGAATTGGTTCATTCTGATTTGTGTGGTCCTATATCTATCCAGGCAAGAGGTGGCTTTGAATATTTCGTCTCTTTTATAGACGATTATTCAAGGTATGGGTACATTTACTTGATGCGTCACAAGTTTGAATGCTTTGATAAGTTCAAAGAATTCAAGGCTGATGTGAAGAAACGTCATGGTAAAAGTATCAAGACACTACGATCTGATCGTGGTGGTGAGTATCTCTTGGTAGAGTTTATGACTTACTTATCAGAGGCTGGGATTCAGTCCCAATTGTCTGCACCTAGTACGCCCCAACAGAACGGTGTGACAGAGCGAAGGAATAGGACTCTTATGGAGATGGTTAAATCGATGATGAGTTACTCCGAGTTGCCGGATTCGTTCTGGAGATATGCTCTAGAAATGACAGTGTACATACTGAACTTGGTACCATCTAAGTCAGTATCCTCTACTCCCATAGAATTGTGGACTGGGTGAAAGCCTAGTCTAAGACATATTCAGATTTGGGATAGTCCAACACATATGCTGAAGGGAGATGCTGATAAGTTAGAATCTCGTACAGAAGTATGCTTGTTCGTAGGCTATCTTTGAGGAACGAAAGGTGGTTTATTCTATAATCCTAAGGATCAGAGGGTGATTGTTAGCACGAATGCCCGATTCTTAGAGGAAGACTATGTAATGAACCACAAGCCCATGAGTAGGATTATTCTTGAGGAATTAAGAGGGGACATTCTGACTTTAGTACCAACGGAACAAGAGGACATACCACAAGTGACTGCACCCCATGTCACAGAAGATACACAGGTGGTACCTCGTCGTAGTGGGAGGGTTGTTAGACAACCTGAAAGATTCATGTTCTTGGGAGAGTCTTCGAATTTGGTCTCTGACGAACATGAACTTGATCCCTGGACCTATGATGAGACACTCCAAGATAACGATGCGGAATCTTAGCAAAGAGCCATGAATTTTGAGATAGAATCCATGGATTTTAATCATGTCTGGGAGCTAGTAGAATCACCCAATGGTGTAAAAGCCATTGGATACAAGTGGATCTACAAGAGAAAGAGAGGATCAGACGAGAAGGTTGAGACCTTCAAAGCTAGGCTTGTTGCGAAAGGGTATACTCAGAAAGAGGGTATCGATTATGAGGAGACCTTTTCGCCGGTAGCCATGCTTAAGTCTATCCGGATTCTCTTATCTATTGCCGCTCATATGGATTATGAGGTATGGCAGATGGATGTCAAGACATCTTTCCTTAACGGAAGTCTTGAGGAGACCATCTATTTAAAGCAACCAGAGGGATTCATTGTAAAGGGCAAAGAGCATCTTGTGTGCAAGCTTAATCGGTCCATTTATGGATTGAAGCAAGCTTCACAATCTTGGAATATCCGCTTTGATGAGGTAATCCAGTCATATGGATTTATTCAAAGTCCGAATGAGTCTTGTGTATATAAGAGATGTGACAGAAATATAGTGGTATTTCTTGTACTATACGTAGATGATATTTTGCTCATTACCAATAATGTCAAAGTATTATCAGACGTAAGAGTATGGTTGTCCAAACAGTTTGATATAAAGGACTTGGGAGAAGCATGGCACATCCTTGGGATCAAAGATATAAGGGATTACAAGAAAAGGATATTGTGCTTATCTCAAGCTTCATACATAGACACTGTCTTAGCTCATTTTAGCATGGAAAACTCCAAGAAAGGTTTTCTACCTTTTAGGCATGGAGTTCCTCTATCTAAGGAGATGTGTCCTAAAACATCAAAGGAGATAGAGGAGATGAAGGCGGTTCCTTATGCTTCGGCTGTGGGAAGCCTCATATATGCTATGCTATGTACGAGATCGGATATCTGCTTTGCTGTGGACATGGTTAGCAGATATCAGAGTAACCCTGGACAGGGACATTAGACTGCGTTAAAACATATACTGAAGTACCTGAGAAGGACTAGGGATTATATGCTAGTTTACCAGATAGACCAATTACTCCCTGTGGGTTATACAGATTCAAACTTCTAATCAGATAGGGACAAAAGTAAGTCTACCTCGGGGTATATGTTTACTTTAGGAGGTGGAGCCATAGTATGGAGGAGTGTCAAGCAGAAATGCGTGGCGGACTCCATAATTGAAGCTGAGTATGTGGCAGCCTCTTAGGCGTCCAAAGAATTGCTGTATGGCTCAGGGACTTCATGATGGACTTGGATGTGATTCCTGGTTTGCTCTTAATCCCGATATAATAACAGGCACATGTATTTAATATTTATTTCTTTGGTTTACCAATGGGTGAGATTTATTCTGTTAAATCGATAGACCCGGTAAGTTGAGAAATAATATTATTTACATGGTGTGTCGTTGATTATAGACGAAAACCATGTCCAGGTGAGTCGGGTTGATAATGTCCCTTTGAGGAGCTCATAAGGTTCATCATGTTAAATCCTGCAGGTGGACATGGTCCGACATGATGATAAGGTTGAGTGGTACTACTCAAGGAGTTAGATGTTATTTAATTAAATTGTCAGTAATTTAATTAATTAACGGATATTCGATATCTTAAACACGGGGAGATAGTTGTACTCATAATAGATGGAGCCCATATTTAAATATGGGGGTTGGTGAGGTAGTTTAATGTGGATCCTTAGTGGAATGGATCTTCATTAATGGATCGGGCCTTGATCCATTAGGTGGCAAAGACCCAACTCCTCCTCATGATCCCTATTGTAGCCCTATATATACCAATGGAATCATGAGACCAAGGCATCCAATTGATCATCCAACCCTAAGCCTCTCCTCTCTCTCTCTCCCTTCTCTCTCCTAGGGCACGCCGGCGAGTGGAAGGAAAGAAGAGAAGTTCTCTTCTCTTTTTCTTCTTCATTCCTTCTTCTATATACTAAGGTGGCCGGCGATCACATGGATAAGGAGGAGATCCTCTCCTCCTTTGTGTGGTGCACGACAACTTGAGGAGAAGAAGGGTGGCCGGCGGTGAGGAGAAGAGTTCTTCTTCCTTGGATGCTTGGCGTCGCGAGCTTGGAAGAAGGGGAGAAGAGTTCTTCTTCCATGTGTGCTTGGTGCCGCGTGATAGGAAGAAGAAGGGGAGGTCGGCTAGGTTTCATGTGAAGGAGAAGGGCTTCTTCTCTTCTCCTCCTCCATCATCTTTTTCCTTCCTAAGGTGGCCGACGACAACACCCTAGAGTCTAGGGTTTCGGCGCAAGTGGAAGGGGAGAAGAAAGAGCGCCTTGGTGACTACGGTTCTTGGTAGATCGTCGCCCACACGACGTCCAAGAAGGGGGGGTCATACAATAGAAGATCGCGAGGTAAAAGGGAAGGTATAACTTCTCCCATGATTCCTTTCATTTGATCTTACTATTACTTGTTTGTTTAATTAACATGTTGTTATTTATTTATTAATTAATTATGATAATTAATTGTCATGGACCCCGATGAAAAATATAAAAAATCGGCGATCCACTTATCGTCTATTCCACGGCTAATCGGTTGGACGAGATTGATCGCTAGAATAACTTGGTTGTTCAAGCGATCGCTCGAATCAGTTAGCACGATGATCAGACGGTCGTTTGGGAAATAGGTCTCCATTCAGATTGAAAAATTTTAATCCGTGGACATGGAGAGGGTTCCCATGCGCGACCCGGTGTCCGCCTCAAAAATGGAACCAACAACTAGTACTTCTTTACCATTAGAATTGTTGTATTTAGATCTCTTTGATTGTCATAGTACCCCTTCATTAGTAGGAAATAAATATTGTTTAGTGATTGTTGATGATTTTTCTAGATACACTTGGGTTTACTTTATAAAACATAAGGATGAAATTCTAGAAATATTCATAGGATTTAGCAAAAGAGTTGAAAATGAGAAAAATCTCAAAATCAACCGAATTAAGAATGATCATGGTGGAGAATTTGAAAATTCAAATTTCTCTAGTTTTTGTTTAGAAAATGGGTACAAACATGAATTTTCTTGTCCAATAACACCTCAACAAAATGGGGTTATAGAAAGGAAAAAATAGAGTCTTGCAAGAAGCGACTAGAACTATGCTTAATGCATATTCTTTACCTAGTTATTTTTTGGCTGAAGTGGTAAATACCGCTTGTTACATTCAAAATCGAGTTTTAATTCATCGATTTTTAGGAAAGACACCTTTTGAATTATGAAATGGCAGAATTCCTCAAATTCACTATTTTAAAGTGTTTGGTTGCAAGGTTTATATCTTAAATACTAAAGATGATTTAAGAAAATTTGAGTCTAAGGCGGATGAAGGCATTTTAGTTGGGTACTCATCTACTAGTAGAGGATATAGAGTACATAACAAATGGACTCAAATGATTGAGGAGTCATCTAATGTTGAATTTTATGAGTCTACTAGCACTTACCCTAGGAAATCCTCCATTGACAAGGATATTGATGAAAGAAATCAAAACGTTACCCAAGCAATTCAAACATACACTTAGGGGGTATTGATCAAGGGGGAGGAAGAAGTGCATCGGATGATGAAATTGATGAGCCCACAATCTCTAGGCCTTTAAGGCATCATCAAGATCATCCTATTGGCCAAGTAGTTGGGGATGTTGCACAAGGAGTAAGGATTAAATCCTTATTTAGAGAACATACTAGTCAAATTGCTCTAATATCACAACATAAACCAAAATCGATTGATGAAGCCTTAAATGATACGGATTAGATCCTAGCAATGTAAGAAGAGTTGAATCAATTTGAGAGAAGTGAAGTATGAGAATTGGTCACAAGACCCAATGATAGTACAATTGTCACAACAAAATGGATTTTTAGAAACAAATTGGATGATCAAGAGAGAGTCACTAGAAACAAGGCTAGATTAGTAGCTAGGGGCTTCAATTAAGTTGAGGGACTTGATTATGATGAAACTTATACTCTTGTAGCTCGATTAGAGTCTATCCAGATCTTATTGGGATATGTCGCTCATATGAGTTTTAAAATTCATCAAATGGATGTGAAATCTGTTGGGGCAATCTATGGTCCGGAGTGACCATGTGTTTTGATGTTTGGGCAAAGGGTTTAAGTTAGGTTTACCCTTGTGTTTTGATATGTGTATTGGAGTGTGCAGGTCTTGCAGGATACACATGGACTTAGCTGGACGGCTTCGGGTACGGTGAAGGGTGGCATGGAGGCAAGCCGTGGGCTTGTGTGCACTCGAGGGACCATGGATAGCAGGGATGATGAGCCGAGGGATGCGGACTTCGAGGCGTACGTGAAGGATGGAATGGAGGCAAGCTAGAGGCTTGTGCACACATCTGAGGGACGAGGGCCGAAGACGAAGAGGGCGCGAAGGCAACAGATCGAGGCTGCTGGTGAAGAGTTAGCTGAGTTGTGAGGGGTCGAGTGCTGAGGGAATGTACTCGGGAAATCCTAGGGGTCGAGCGCTGAGAAAATTGTACTCGGAAAGAAAACCTAGGTAGGGCAGTCGACTGGTGATTTAGCAGTCGACTAGTAAACCCCATAGAAACATCAGTCGACTGCTATGGGGGCAGTCGACTGGTAGTGGTTGAGAATTTGAACATTGGGCTTGCAACAGTCGAATTTGAGTGGAGGCAGTCGACTGGTAGCGACCAAAACAGAAGTGAGCTCTATTTAAAAGAGCTTCATTTTGGCTGAGTCTCTTGACGAATTTGGCTTTGGTTAAAGGCCAAATAGTAGTCTAAGAGCTCAGAGGTGTGTTCGGAATTGTGGTGAGGTTTCTCCACCCACAATGAGCTACACGAGCTAGCTGGAGGGCATCCGGGGAGTGATCCACTGAAGGATCGAGGGATCATCCACCTTACGGACAACTGTGGAGTAGGAGCGTCATCTCTGAACCACGTAAAGGTTGGTGTTAGCGTTTGTTTTATTCGTGTTGTTATTGTTTCCGCTTGCGCACGCTAACATCGTAGGAAGAAGAATCGAGAAAAGCTATTCAGCCCCCTCTAGCTTGACGATCACGATCTAACAAGTGGTATCAGAGCCAAGGTCCGCTTTTGTTGGAATAACCATCAAAAGGGCACAAGCTAGAGGAAGATGGAATCGGAAGGTCCACTTGGATGAGATACTAGGATTCCACTTCCATACGATCACGATGATTTCAATTATTGGAGGAAGCGGTTGGAGACATGGTTCCAAATGGATTGAGACCATTGGACGTCATTGGAAGTTCCATTTGAAGCTCCAACGGACAAGAAGGGAAAGCACCTCCGACCTCGATATTGGACCAAGAGTCAAACGGAAGAAGCAGAGGCGGATAAGGAGGTAACTAGAATTATATTGAATTTATTACCTTCACATATTGTGTCAAATATATGAGGGTACAATAATGCATATGAGCTATGGAGAAAGATAATAACTCTACATGAGAATTTGACACAAGGACAAGAAGAAGAAGAGTCTAAAGAAAAGGATCAATTGGAAGTTGAGTCAAGTTCAACATCCGAGGATGAGGAGAGAGTTGAATCGTCTACATCTTCAAGTGAGGAAGAAATAGAAGAAGTCTCAACTTCAAGGATTGAGGGGGAGGAAGAACCATCCTCAATACCGGAGCAAGAAGAAGATCCTACCTCCACCAAAGCAAGAACCAAAGATCACATCATTTACTTTGGATGCAACAAGAACGGGCACTACAAGGATAAGTGTCCATTAGGTAAAAAGGAGGTAAACCCTAAATCCGGGTCCATTCATTTGAATTCTAACAGGGAAGGGGTTGTAGGGAAAAGAAGGAGAAAAAGCACATTAGGTGCTACACTTGTGGAAAGCTAGGGCATTATCACACCAAGTGCCCAAGAAAAGGAGAGCTCAAGAAAATGGAGCATTTAAGAAAATGGGAAAAAGTAGAAAAGAAACGAAGCTCATATCAAGAGGGAGCTACAAAGGTAAGGGAGGTAATCCGTGATTTTAAGTTTAAATGTAATTCAAATTTAAACCCCTCCATGCATAATAGAAATAATGTTAATGATTTACCCATGCATAACTTTGGATTTAAATATCATGATAGGAGTAGGGTTAATATTGTAGATCAAAACCCTAGGAAAGTCTTGCATCATGATAAATCTAAGACCTTTGGACCTAAGGATCAAGGAAAAAAAATCCCAAGAAGGGGAGATATATGCCTAGGAAGATGGGTAAGTCTAGGAATGTCCAAGGTGGATATGTGGATTCTGTTGAGGCAATTTGTGGTCCGGAGTGACCAAGTGTTTTGATGTTTGGGCAAAGGGTTTAAGTTAGGTTTACTCTTGTGTTCTTATATGTGTATGTTGAGTGTGCAGGTTGTACAGGTTACACATATGGACTTGACTGGACGGCCTAGGTACGGAGACAAGCTGGAGGTCTGTGTGCACCCGAGGGACCTTGGACAGTAGGGATGATGAGTTGAGGGGCACGAACATCGAGGCATACGTGAAGGATGGCATGGAGGCAAGCTGGAGGCTTGCGTGTATCCGAGGGACGGGAGCTGAAGATGAAGAGGGCGCGAAGGCAAGAGTCAAGGCTACAGATGAGGAGTTAGTCAAGTCGTGAGGGTACGAGTGCTGTGTGATTGTACTAGGGAAATCCTAGGGTTCGAGTGTTGAGAGAAGTGTGTACGGGAAAGGAAACCCTAGGTGTGTGAGTAGTCCAGTCGACTGGCCTGGGGGTAGTCGACTGATGAAACTCACAGAAGGGTCTCAGCTCTGGACTAGTCGACTGCCCTGGGGGCAGTCGACTGGTAGGTGGCTGGTGAGTTGGATGAAAATTCGAACGTTGGGGTTGCAACGGTAGAATTTCAGTGACACCAGTCGACTGCCCTGGGGGCATTCGACTGGTGGCGAGGGTTTCAGCCCGAATCCTATTTAAAGGGGACTTCGTGGTGGCTGAGATTTTTGACGAATATTGTCTTGGTTAAAGGCAAGATAGTAGTCTTTGTGCTAAGAGGTTTCCTTGGGATTGTGGCGAGGTTTCTCCACCCACAAGGAGCGACGAGAGCTAGCCGGAGGTTATCCGGGGATTGATCCACTGATGGATTCTTGGATTAGTCACCCGTCCGGGGTGGATACCAAGTAAAACTAGTTTGTTAGCATTGTTTTTGTTGTTAGTTTTCTTTATTATTGTTTCCGCTGTGCAACTAACAACGTAGGTACAAAAATGAGTTCGAGAAACGCTATTCACCCCCCTCTAGCGTATGGAATCGATCCAACAATTGGTATCAGAGCGAAGGACCGCTTTTGATTTGACTAACCGCCGAGAGGGCACACGCTAGAGGAAAATGGAAGGAGAGGGTCTGCTAGGATGGGATATCCGGATTCCACCTTCGTACGACCGCGACGATTTTGTGTATTGGAAAGGTAAAATGTCATATTTTCTAATGACTAATATCGAAGATTGGATGTGTATAGAAATAGGTTTCGATTATCCCAAGGACAAAAAGGGAAGGACTCTTAAGAAGAAGAAGTGGACGAGGAGCAAATTCATCAATCTGAAATCAATAACAAGGTAATCAAAATGTTAATCAATTTAATACCTAATGACATTTTGGATAGGATTGGTGAGTATAGGGATGCTAAGGAATTGTGGAGCAAACTTGTAGCGCTCCATGAAAACCATACACGAGTAGAAGAAGAAGAGCCCAAGGAAATGGGCTTAGTGGTCCAAGAAGAGGAAGAAGAGAGCGAGAGAGCATCCACCTCAAGAGAAGAAGAGGAAGCATCAACTTCAAGGATTGAGGGGGAGGAGAGACCCTCAACCATACAAGAACAAGAGGAAGCATCCACGTCATCCAAGGTTAAAGAAGAAGTCAACCTCGCCTCCACCTCCACCAAAGCCAAACCAAAGGACCATATAACATGCTTTGGGTGCAACGAAAAGGGGCACTACAAGGACAAGTGTCCGAAAGGTAAAATGGAGGTAAAATCTAGACCCATTTCAATTCATTTAAATTCTAACAAGGGTTGTAGGATTGGGGAAGACCAAGAGAAGAAGAAAAGAATTAGATCCTTCACGTGTGGTGAGCTAGGGCACTACCACACCAAGTGTCCAAGGAAGAAAGAGCTCAAGAAAATGAGATACTTGAGGAGATGGGAGAAAGAAGAAAGGAGGAAGCGAAGCTCACAACAAGGAGGGACTAGAAGGGTAAGGGAGGTAATTCCGAACCCTAGGATAAAATATAATTCAATTTCAAGTTCCTCCTTACATATTAAAAATAATGTAAATCATTCATCCATGCATGCTAACATAAATGAAAATTATTTACTTGTGCATAATTTTGGATTTAGATATAATGATAGGACTAGGGATAACAAGGTAGATCAAAACCTTAGGAAAAGCATGCATCATGATAAACCTAGGACCTTTGTATCTAAGGATCATGACATTAATTCCAAGAAGGGAAGGAATATGCCTAGAAAGGAGGGTAGATCCAGGAATGTCCAAAGTGGACATATAGACTCTAAGGTTAAAGGTCTAGAAAGGGAAAATCAAGCCTTGAGGGCAAGGCTTGATAAATTAGAAAAGACCCTAGAATGATTCAAGGTTGGATCTAAGGGTCTCGATATGGTGTTGGGTAGTTTAAAACCTAACTATGATAGATCGGGGTTGGGCTACCGGTCTAAGACCTTCAAGGCCAACAACAAGAAATATGCTGGGAAGGCATATGATCATAGCAAAAAGAAAAAGTCAAAGGATGGCAAGGGAGTGTCATCCAAATGGAAAGAAAATGACTTAACCAAAGACAAGGTATCTAAGGTTAAGAGGGTTGATTTTGAAGGCCAAGAATCACCGGTGGCACACCGGTGTGGCCTAGTGTGGATTGAATCACCTAGGGAGGTGGCAAGGGCTAAGAGCTCAAGGGGGAGCTCTATGAGCCTTTGGGGTCCATGGTAAATGGATCTCAAGAGTTTCTCTCCCAGGAAATTAAGTGAAATGTGTCAAAAAGGGTTGGAAAACTTGGGTAAGTTTTAATCCTAGGTTTTGGCACATTAAAAAGGGAATTTAAGGAGAAAAATATGAAAATAGGGTTATATTCTGTAAAATTAAGGTTTAATGGGAAAATACCATATAAGTCAGTGCTAAAAATGTATCATGGCCAGGTATTAGAAGATATATCAAGGAAAGCCCACAATTAGAACTTTTGGAGGAGTTTTAAATGATACATTTTAGAGAAATTGAGTTTCGTGCCAATCTTGGGATCTGGAGTGCATTTATTTGGAATCATATTTTTCCCAAGTAGATATAGGCTTCACAAATCTCCCTACAAAATTTCAAATTTTTTGGAGATTTGTAGAATTATTTAAGGATTTCTGAAATTCGACTGAAAAACCTAAAAATCAGGTATCAGTGATCCATTAGGGTTAGAGAAAAATGGATATTGGATGATAGAATGTGATGTCTAAATTAAGATCCTTGACTATATTCCTTGACTAATGGATTGCCTCATGGTTTAATGGTAATTGTATGAAATAAGGGTAAAAGGATATCATTGAATTCAAGGAGAACTAATAAGTGCTTAAGAGTCAATGGATGATATTGAATAATAAGCTCTTGATAAATGAAAGGATATGAAAAAGGAAGAATTGAGAACCATTTTGTGTGTAAAATTAAAGTAAATTGATTTGACAAACATAAGGAAACATATATGGATTTGAAAGTTGATACAAAATGACAATCTTTTGAGATAATTGGAAGTTGTACCAAAAGTCAAGTACACTTGATATTTTCATGGAATCATATTGTTCTAGGATAGGGTATATCCTAACAAGTGTGTTTGTAAATTTTTAGATTTTTCCAGGTTTTCTAGGATTTTCTAGAGGGTTCTAGAGTAGAAAACTTGGGGTGTTAAGTTAGGATTAACTTGACATGGAAAGGTTGTGATGTCTAAGTTGGGGTGCAACTTAACTCGGTGTTATGGTGTCAAGTTGGGTAGAACTTGACCTTGGTAAATGAAAATTGGGAGAAGACATAGGTTAAGGGGGAGGTTGCCTCCTTGTTTGCCTTGATTTTCATAGAAATTTTTTGGATTTTGTGTCAAACTTGGGAATAGTGATAGATACATTATGAAATGTATTTTTCCCAAGTAGGTATAGGTACCATAATGCTCTCCACAAAATTTGAGAATTTTTGGAGATTTATGGAATTTCTGGCGTAATTCTGAAATTGTCCAGAAAAATTAATTTTCAGAGTATCAGTCGACTTCCCTGGGGGCAATCGACTGGTCAGGGTTGGTGTGGGTATCCAACAGCTGACTTAGGTCCAAATGATGAAAAATGAATGTATGGGGGGCTAGTACACTGTGTTTAGAGTCATTGGGGATTGAAAGAACCAATAATTGGGATATTGTTGGGTTCTTTTTGATGTTAGGCAAAGGGGGAGAAGTGTTGGGTTTAAGTTGGGAAACCAAACACTCGTTTGCTAGAAACCCTAGGTTTAGGGGGAGCTAAGATTAAGGGGGAGCATGGTTGCTCCATTCTTGGCATAAGGGGAATCTTGGAGAGGTTCTTAAAAAGCCTTTGTAAGTCCAATGTAGGGGGAGCTTTGGAGAAGCTTTAAAAAACTCGTTTTTGTGGAAATTCCTAACTTGGGAAGTTAGGTGTGTGAAAAATCCAACTTGGAGGGTTATGTGTGGGATGCCTTGGGATAAGATCCATGATTGCATTACATATGCATTGGTAGTGTAAGTCCAAGAGGGAGTCTTGGCAATGTAAGTCCAGTTGTTTGTTTTAGCATGGGTTTTGCTAGTGACTACTATTTTGCTTTCCCTAACTTAAACGTATTTCCAAACATCAAAAAGAGGGAGATTGTTAAGGCAATCAGTGGTCCGGAGTGACCAAGTGTTTTGATGTTTGGGCAAAGGGTTTAAGTTAGGTTTACCCTTGTGTTCTTATATGTGTATGTTGAGTGTGCAGGTTGTACAGGTTACACATATGGACTTGACTGAACGACCTCGGTACGGAGACAAGCTGGAGGCCTGTGTGCACCCGAGGGACCTTGGATAACAGGGACGATGAGCTGAGGGGCACGAACTTCGAGGCATGCATGAAGGATGGCATGGAGACAAGCTGGAGTCTTGCGTGCATCCGAGGGACGAGAGCCGAAGATGAAGAGGGCGCGAAGGCAAGAGTCGAGGCTGCGGATGAGGAGTTAGTCGAGTCGTGAGGGTACGAGTGCTGTGTGATTGTACTCGGGAAATCCTAGGGTTCGAGTGCCGAGAGAAGTATGCTCGGGAAGGGAAACCCTAGGTGTGTTAGTAGACTAGCCGACTGGCTGGTAAGTTGACTAAAAATTTAAACGTTGGGGTTGCAACGGTTGAATTTCAGTGGCACCAGTCGAATGCTCTGGGGGCAGTCGACTGGGGTGAGGGTTTCAACCCAAATCCTATTTAAAGGGGACTTCGTGGTGGCTGAGATTTTTGGCGAATCTTGTCTTGGTTAAAGGCAAGATAGTAGTCTTTGTCCTCAGAGGTTTGCTTGGGATTGTGGCGAGGTTTCTCCACCCACAAGGAGCGACGGGAGCTAGCCAGAGGTTATCCGGGGATTGATCGACCGACGGATTCTTGGATTAGTCACCCGTCCGGGGTGGATATCAAGTAAAACTGGTTTGTTAGCATTGTTTTTGTTGTTAGTTTTCTTTATTATTGTTTTCGCTGTGCAACTAACAACGTAGGTACAAAAATGAGTTCGAGAAACGCTATTCACCCCCTCTAGCGTACGGAATCGATCCAACAGATTCTAGGGTTAAAAGCCTAGAAAGGGAAAATCAAGATTTGAGGGCAAGATTTGATAAATTGGAGAAAACCCTAGGAAGATTTGCGGTTGGATCTAAGGGTTTAGGTTTGGTATTGGGTGGTCTAAAGCCCAACAATGATAGATCGTGGTTGGGATACCGATCTAGGGTCTCCAATGCTAATGGAAAGAAATATGCTAGGGTAGCATATGATTATGGCAAGGAGGGGAGGTCCAAAAATGGCAAGGGGGTGTCATTTAAAGGGAAAAAGAAGGATTTAACCAAGGACAAGATGCCTAAGGTTAAGAAGGTTAAGTTTGTAGGCCAAGAGTCACCGGAGGTACACCGGTGTGGCCTAGTGATTGTTGAGTCACCTAGGGAGGTGGCTAAGGCTAAGAGCTCAGTGGGGAGCTCTAGGAGTCTTTGGGATCCATGGTAAATGGATCTCGGAAGGTGTCTCTCGGAGGTCTAGATAGACCATGGAGTGTGCCAAAAGAGTTGGACTTCAGTCTCAATTCTTGGATTTTGGCACGTTGGATTGGAGTTTCATGCATGGAAAGATGACATCGGGGTCATATTGCATGAAAGGTGATTCTTGATGTATATATACCATATAAATCAATGCTAGGGATGCATTGTGGGATGGTATGGGCAAAGACATCAAGAGGAAACCAAAACTAGGACTTTAGGTTAAGGTTTAGTAGAACTATTTAGGTAGTTTTGGAATTTATGTCAATTTTGGGAATGGTGATAGATACATGGGTGGATGTATTTTTCCCAGATAGGTATGGGTACCACAAACCTCTCCACAAAATTTGGGATTTTTTGGAGATTTGTGGAATTTCTGGTGCATTTCTGAAATTGGGTTCAGAAAGCTAAAATTTAATTTTTCAGAGTGTCAGCCGACTGGCCCAGGGGCAGTCGACTGGTAAAGGCTGATTTGAGTTTTCAGCCATTAAAAAATGTTCAAATGATGTAAAACAAGTGTATGGGGGGCTAGTACACTGTGTTTATGATCATTAGAGGATAAAAGATCCAATAAGGGAAAATTATTGGAGTCTTTTGTTGTGTGGCAAAGGGGGAGAAGTGTTAGGTTTAATTTGGGAAACCAAACACACCTTTGCAAGAAATCCTAGGTCTAGGGGGAGCTTAGGTAATGGGGGAGCATTGCTGCTCCATTGATGGCGTAAGGGGAACCTTGGAGAGGTTCTTAAAAAGCCTTTGTAAGTCTAATATAGGGGGAGCCTTGGGAAGGTTTTAAAAAGCATGTTTTGGTAAAATTCCTAACTTGGGGAGGTTAGGTGTGGGGATGCCTTGGGATATGATCCATGCATGATTGCATTATATTTATTTTCCCTAACTTAAACGTATTGCCAAACATAAAAAAGAAGGAGATTGTTGGGGCAATCTATGGTCCGGTGTGACCATGTGTTTTGATGTTTGGGAAAAGGGTTTAAGTTAGGTTTACCCTTGTGTTTTAATATGTGTATTGGAGTGTGCAGGTCTTGCAGGATACATATGGACTTAGCTGGACAACTTCGGATACGGTGAAGGGTGGCATAGAGGCAAGCCATGGGCTTGTGTGCACCCGAGGGACCATGGATAGCAGGGACGATGAGCTGAGGGACGCGGACTTCGAGGCGTACATGAAGGATGGCATGGAGGCAAGCTGGAGGCTTGTGTGCGCATCTGAGGGACGAGGGCAGAAGATGAAGAGGGCGTGAAGGCAACAGATCGAGGCTGCTGGCGAAGAGTCAGCTAAGTTGTGAGGGGTCGAGTGCTAAGGGAATGTACTCGGGAAATCCTAGGGGTCAAGTGCTGAGAAAATTGTACTCGGGAAGGAAACCTAGGTAGGGAAGTCGACTGGTAAACCCCAAAGAAACTTTAGTCG
Source organism: Boesenbergia rotunda (assembly GCA_024364735.1). Classification (NCBI taxonomy): domain Eukaryota; kingdom Viridiplantae; phylum Streptophyta; class Magnoliopsida; order Zingiberales; family Zingiberaceae; genus Boesenbergia; species Boesenbergia rotunda. Next base: position 23,754 of record JAGFNQ010009787.1, on the reverse strand, counting down.
ATTGCTATGGGGGCAGTCGACTGGTAGTGGCTGAGAATTCAAACTTTAGGCTTGCAACGATCGAATTTGAGTGGGGGCAGTCGACTGCCCTTGGGGCAGTCGACTGGTACCGGCCAAAATAGAAGTGAGCTCTATTTAAAAGGGATTCGTTTTGGCTGAGACTCTTGACGAATTTGGCTTTGGTTAAAGGCCAAATAGTAGTCTAAGAGCTCAGAGATGTGTTCGGGATTGTGGCGAGGTTTCTTCACCCACAAGGAGCTACACGAGCTAGCCGGAGGGCATCCGGGGAGTGATAAACCGAAGGATCGAGGGATCGTCCATCTTACGGGCAACCGTGGAGTAGGAGCATTATCTCCGAACCACGTAAAGGTTGGTGTTAGCATTTGTTTTATTTGTGTTGTTATTGTTTCCGCTTGCGCACGCTAACATCGTAGGAAGAAGCATCGAGAAAAGTTATTCACCCCCCTCTAGCTTGACGTTCACGATCTAACAAAATCGACATTTCTAAATGGATTTATTAAGGAAGAAGTTTATGTTGAGCAACCACCTGGTTTTGAAAATATAGATTACCCAAATCATGTTTATAAATTAAAGAAAGCATTATATGGGTTAAAATAAGCTCCCCGAGCTTGATATGAAAGATTCTCATCTTATCTTAATTTCCAAGGGCTTTAGACGGGGAACAATTGATCCAACTTTATTTTTAAAGTCTAAAGATAATGACATTTTTATTGCCCAAGTTTATGTTGATGACATTATTTTGGGTAAACAAATAATGAGCTTCTTCATGAATTCATCAAACACATGGAGAGTGAGTTTGAAATGAGTCTAGTTGGAGAGTTGACTTTCTTTGTAGGATTACAAGTCAAGCATACTAATGAAGGAACTCATGTCTATCAAATAAAGTATGTTAAGGAAATTATCAAGAAATTTGATTTGGAAAATGCAAAAGCAGTGTCTACTCCCATTGGAACAAATATCAAGATAGATAGTGATCATGAGGGAAAATTAGTTGATCCAAAGCAATATAGAAATATGATTGGTAGTTTATTATATCTAACCGCTAGTAGATCGGATATACTATTTACGATAGGCATGTGTGTAAGATATCAATCTTGTGCCAAAGAATCTCACTTAGTAGTGGTAAAAAGGATCTTAAGATATATCAAGGGCACTCTCAATGTCGGTCTTTGGTACCCTAGAACTCAAAATATTGATTTATTTGGGTACACCAATTCCGATTATGCGGGTTGCAAATTGGATAGGAAGAGTACTAGTGGTGGATGTCAATTTCTTGGATCTTCCCTAGTTAGTTAGAGTAGTAGAAAGCAACCATGTGTTGCTTTATCTACAACCGAGGCCGAATATGTGGCTATGAGTGGTTGTGTAGCTCAATTACTTCGGATAATGCATATCTTAGAGGATTATGATCTTCATTACTCCAAGGTCAAAGTTTTATGTGATAATGTGAGCACTATTAATTTGACCAAAAATTCGGTGCATCACTCTAGGACAAAACACATTAAAATGAAACATCACTTCATTAGAGATCATGTAGCAAGAGGTACCATTGAATTACATAATGTTGAATCAAAATCTAACCTTGCCGACATATTTACCAAGCCTCTACCCGAAGCGGAGTTCACCTCTCTAAGGAGAGGACTTGATATGTGTTTTGTAGAAGTATAACTTTAGCTTTGTGTGATTTAATATTAAGGTAGTACTTCAACATATCTCACAAAAACCCTAGGAGACCTTGCTCGTGTATTTTCTCATTTCATCTCATATTACCTTGATTTATGATTGTATTTATGCATATGAGATGTTAGGATGATACAAATGATTCACATATGCTTATGTCATTTTAATAAGTTATTAGTTGTATCACTTTAGTAATCTTAGACCAACTATGGGGAAAGCAAATGTTTAATTAATGGACATCTTGCCCTTATATCATAGTTGGATATTTTAAAAGTGTTGAAAACTATTCTATGTTCTACTTATGATGGTATATATTTGAAAAACATATGGTTTCAAACCTAGGTTTTAAGGTTGATACAGAACTTAAGTGTGTTTCAATATTTTGAGGTTTGATCAACAAATTCAAAAATATTTTGACTTTTGATGAAAACATATTTTTTCATATTAGAGGATATCAAAAGAAATATGTTTGTAAAATTTCATGATTTTTCAAATTTTTTGAAATTTTTCATGCATTTATGAAATTTGGCAAGAAAGCTGATTTCAAAGAACCAGTCAACTAGGACCTGTCTTAGTCGACTGGTACAGTTCGGTCTAGAAACTAGGGTCTTTGATATATCAGTCAATTGGTCCTCTATCAGTCGACTGATAATTCTGTTTGCTACATCGGTCGACTGACTCATAGACCAGTCAACTGATGTCGCGAATCTTTAAAAGGACATCCCGCACAGGGACGACCGAACCTAGGGTTTTAGCGACGCCCCTCGTCTCCTCTCCTTCCTTTGTCTTCTCTAGCCACTCCAAGGGTTCCAAAGTCTTTGGAATCTTGTCCCTATCTTTTCTCCACCTTGGATCCGAACCTAGGACAAAGAGGAGCCCTTCTTGAGTCAACTTCGCCCATCTTCTTCCATACAGTGAATGGAGCGAAGGTAACGGGTTGTTCACTTCGTCTTTCTCATTTATTCTATGATTTGTGACTAACCTTTTATGTTTTGCATGTTTACCTTGATATTCCTCTTGATTGTGTCCTTCTTGGTACATACATATGATATTTGCATCTTAGGGCTAGGAAAAAATGTATGGTCGGTGAGGGAACTTCCCGACTGCCTCCTACTGATCCTACGACACCTCGGTTCCGTTCTGAGGCATACCAGCAAAGATTTGAGAATGCCGATTTTATCTTAATGAATTGTCGGTATCTAAATCGTTCCTATTTTGAGGAGATCACTCCTCATCTCATTAAGCTCTTCACCCATTTTGGGTTGGATAAATTAGTGGGTTGCCAGCTTATCGGGTCCAAATAATTAATTATCAACAATAATTAACAAATAATTATGAACATGATAATTAATTAATCACCACATAAAATGATAAGAATATCAAAGGAGCTACGAGAGAAATATACCTCTCATTACCTTACGATCTTCTATCGTATGACCCATCCCTCTTGGACGTCATGTGAGCGATGATCTACCAAAAATCGGAATCACCAAGGCCTTCCAATCAACCGCTTCTTCACACGCCAACCAAAACCCTAAAGCTAGGGTTTGCCACCGGCCTTCCAAGGAAGAAGAAGGTGAAGGAGAAGATGAGAAGTGCTCTTCTCCCTCACAACCACCCTCTCCGGCCTCCACTATCTCTTCCTATCACGCGACACCAAGCACACAAGGAAAACAAGCCTCCTCTCCCACTCCCTTGTGCACGGCCGAGCACCTCCAATTGCACCCGCTGCCTCCTCCTTGCGCCGGCCACTAGCCTTGTCCTCTTCCTCGCTGCACACCACAAAAGGGAGAGAAGAACTCCCCCCTTTGTCTAGTAGTAGCCGGCCACCGAGTGGTTGAGAGGAGGAGAAGAAAGGATGAAGAAAGTGGAACTTCATCCCCTTGCCGCCGTGACCTAGGAGAGAGAAGGGAGAGAGAGAGGAAGAGAGGAGAGACTTAGGGTGGATGAATAATTGGATACCTTGGTTTCATGATACCATGGGATATTTATAGGGTTACAATAGGGACCATGAGAAGGAGTTGGGTCTTGGCCTACTAATGGATCCAAACCCGATCCATTAATGAATAACCATTCCACTAAAGGATCTCCATTAAACTACCTTACCAACCCCCATATTTACATATGGGCTCCACCAATTATGAGTATAATTTGTTGGATCGAGAGAATACGATAGAGGGCGGGGGTGAATATCGTTAAAAACTTTTCGGATTCGATGTTAACAGAATATGCAGCGGAATTGAAAACACAGCATAAGAACTCAAGCGATTTTACATGGTTCGGAGTCGCAGTCGGCTCCTACTCCAAGGCCCACGGTCGTTGACCGTTTACTGCGGGCAATTCTATATGTGCACAAATGTTTACAGAAAAATATTACAGTTGTAGTACAGTAAACTAAAAATTAAACTCTTCGTTACCGACGCCCGGTGTGGATTGTGCTTCGGAGCAGAGGGTCGTCGTCGGCACTTGAATCTCGAGATGGATGGTTTCCGGAGTAGAGCGTTTGAGTCGAAGAGCGTATTGGCGTTGGAAGAATTGTTGCAGAAGCCTTAGGGGTCGAGCCCCTTATATAGTGCACCTGGGGGCGCCCGGGATGCTGGGGGCACCCTCCACGTGTCACTCGATCCGCAAACTTCTCGGTCAGCCTTTATCCCTCCAGGATCGGGCTCGAGGTTTGACGGGGGCGCCCGGGAAGCAGGGGGCGCCCGAATTGACTTGGTTGGCTGGCTTCAAGCTGACTTGAACTCTATCTGCTTCGTTGGCTTGGACCCAGGGCGCTCGAGGCATCCGGGGCGCTCGAGGCATCCGGGGCGCCCGGGAGCTTGGGGGCGCCCGCCCTAGTGAGCTTCTGAAGCGTTACTTGCTTAGCTTGTCTTGCCTTCACCTTGGGGGCGCCCGGGACCTCCGGGGTGCCCTGCCCAGCTGCTGCCCCTCTCCTTTGGGGTGTTCTGAGCTGCAGAAACTTGTTCCTTCGGTCCTGCATCCAGGGTTAGTACCACACAAAACAAAGCAAGAATGTTAGTGAGTTTTACAGCCGTAGCTGTTTTGGTTCTGACTTTGGGTCTCCAAAATGGAGCCCTAGGTCGAGCCGACGCCTACTGTTCCCTCGACGGGGAACGCGTCCTCACCTACTTCTCTCAGGAGAGTTTACCTTTTTCCAACCGGCTCCTCCGGTTGGACTTTTTCCCGATGCACCTGACCAGGTCTTCGTGCCCACCTTCCGAGCAGGTCTTCGGTGCCAAGCTCCTTGCTAGGACTTCGTGCCCAGCTCCTTGCCAGGGCTTCATGCCCAGTCCTCGACCAGGACTTCGTGCCCACCTTCCAAGCAGGTCTTCGGTGCCCAGCTCCTTGCCAGGGCTTCGTGCCCAGTCCTCGACTAGGGCTTCGTGCCTAGTGTACCTAGGGCTTCTTTTCCTGTATACTTAGTGAACATGTTAGATCAACATAATATCTTAACTTTTGAAACCTTTGCCATTATCAAAACCCAGGTTTGACTTAGGTGCTACCTGCACCAACAATCTCCCCCTTTTTGATTTATGGCAACCCGATTCAAAAAGTTAAGTTAATCGAAATAGGTAAAATACTAGTTTAGTTTCCTCCCCCGGGAAGGAATCTGCCCCTAGGTTTTTCAAAGGTTCGTGGGGTTTTGAAAAAATTCTAAGTCTAAAGATGGAATTAATTTTTCAACACTTAGAACATTTTTCAAACGAAGTTTTAGAAAACATTTTCCAAAAAAAAAATTTTGGTTGGGCACTTGGAAAATTTATACTTAGACATTTTACATTTAGAAAAAATTTCAAGTTAATAACTTAGACAATTTTCTAAACATTTTCTGAAAAAAAAAATTTAATCTCTTTAGTACTTTAGGAAGTTTATACTTAGAAACTTTTCTTATTTGAGAAGTTTGAACATAAGTACTTAGAGATAACAAACATCTTAGGTCAAGTACTTAGACACAATTTTGAAAAATGGTTTTAAGTCAAGTACTTAGAAATTTTTGAAAACAATTTAAGTCAAGTACTTGGAAATTTTTAAAAACAATTTAAGTCAAGTACTTGAAAATTTTTTAAAATAATTTAAGTCAAGTACTTAGAAAGAGTTTTGAAAAAAAAACGGTTTTGAAGGCAACTTTAAATTAAGTACTTTTTGAAGAAAGGATAATTTTTTTTTTTCAAAAATTAATTTTCAAATCTTCTCTCCTTTTCACTTTCTCCCCCTTTGCCATATATAAAAAAAACAAAGCAATATAGAAAAACTAAATTGCACAAGGATATAGTAAAAGAATAATATGTTGTACTGAACCAATTCAAGATATAAACTAGACCAAATCAATTTGATATTTCTTTGTCGGGTCCTGTCTAACCCAATTAGCTCCTTACTAACTGTTATAAACAGTAGTTTTCGCTAGGGTTAGTCAAGTTAAGTGTTCTGTTCAAGTTAGATTTTCTAACTTGACACTTAACCTGATTACTGTTTCATTTGTATTTAGTGCCCCAATTACTGCAGATGCACTGACTTAAAGCATCTTGAATTAAGGCAAAGGCCTAAGCATCTCAACCCATTCTAGGTTATCAGTCAAAAGTACCCTAAGGTGCTTGTGAGATGCTGGCTTCTAGATCTATAGGTGCATGCAGTTCTAGGGTTAGGGCCTAAGCTAAGTCCATTTTCGAAAAAGCCCTAGTTTTGAAGGGGGTAGTTTTTCCAAAAAAAAAAACTAAGTCGAAAAATTATTTTAAAAAGAAATGCCAAAAAGATTTTTCAAACTAAGTAAAAGCTGATTTTAAAATCAAGTAAAACAGTTTTAATTTTTTTTTAAAGAACAGAAGTAGAGTAATCCTATTCTACCAAGCATAATCCTAATAAACATCAAGAAAAGCAAATAGTCAACTCCAAAAGTCAGCTGGTAAAAGAGAACACCAACACAGTCATACAAGTCAAATATAAGTCAACCCTACTGACTAGGGGCAGTCAAACAGTCAATCGTACAATGTCAATCTAAACTAGGAGGAGGGACCGGGACGATCTGATGAGCCTGGCTGCCAGGATTGAAATAGCGACATCATCTCATGATACCGTGCGTCGCTAGTCTCCCTATCGGCTCTAAGGGCACTCATGTACTCAGTGTAATGGGCTTGATTTGCCTCCACTTCCTCCCGGAGGCTCTGGACCTGTGTCTCAAGTCGCGTCACTCTCTCGTAGAGTGTCGGTGGTGGGGGCTCGTCTATGTGCTCTCAAACCTCGTCTGCCAGATTTGCTATATCGACCTCAACGTCCTCATCAGAGTCGATCTGGGGTCCGGCTCTCTGGCGCCTCTACGATAAAACCCCGGTACTCGAAACCTCTATACCAGCTAGGGAAAAATTCCTAAAACCTATCTCATCGAAGTCAGTCATCGCGGTCATCTCTCCATCGGTGATGTTACGACCGTGATAATGAAGAATGGAAGTGATGATGTGGCAATAGGGGGTGCGTACCCGCCCCTGAGTGGTAACACTGGACGCATGTAGAATCGTGTGGAACATGTGAAGTCCAATGTTGATATCAAGATGATGGATCAATGCGTATAGGAGGAAGGTGTGAAATGGTCGCATGGTAGCGACGTCTCTAGTGGATAAAGGTAGAATGCAGCAGACTAGTACTCTATAAAGAGCGTAGTCCTGGACCTGAAGGTCAACAGACTGAAATCGTCTGGCCAAGGGGTTTCTAACATCCCTGTAGAAGTAGGAGTATAGAGTATCTAGGGTAATGTGAGAGTAGGGAGCATCAAAGAGAGGATCCCTAGGAGGATAATAACAAAAGGTGGACTGAGAGAGTCGTAGTCCAAGAAATCGGTTGAGCAACGAGGGTGTAATTGTTAAGGGCATCCCTTGAACTGTGGTGACAAACATAAGGTCATTCTGTCTAACTATGTTGTTGTAGAATTCTGCACATAGTGATGTATTAATGGGATGAGTGCAAAATACAAGGTTGTCTAATTGATAAAAGTTGATAACATTCATGGCCAATGGACAAGATTGAGTGGAGAATTGCCTATTTAGGTAACTCATCTTAATAGGCTTATATGTTGTTCGAGCAAATCTATTGCAAAGTTCTAAGGTTGAGAACCTAGGATCGGGACTAGGTTCGGTACCGGGGTTTGATTGGTTTGCTCGGCGTTTTCTAAGATAAGAATCATGCATTTAAAAGAAAGAAATTAAGAAAAGTAATTTTAAATACGAAACAAAAATTATACCAAGTAGCCGTTCGGGGAGGCATGGTCGCGGTTGAGGAAGCAAGAGGGTCACTTGGTCGCCTTGGAAGGAAAGAGTTAGAGAGGAGAAGGGTTTTGGATGCGACAAATGAATGGAATTCGGGTGGCTTATATAGAGGTATTGGCTTGGGCGCCCGGGAGGTCCCGGGCGCCCGGGATAGGGGTCTACTGCGTTTGGCAGTGTCCCAGTGCTGGACGGGGGCGCCCGTGATGCCCCGAGTGCCCTGGTCAGAAAGGATAGCAGCTTTGCTACCTTTGACAGGTCCTGGGGGCGCCCGCAAGGGCTGGGGCGCCCTAGTTAGGGAGACATGGCAGTTTTTCTGCCTTGAACGAAGTGAAAGTGATGTGGGGGCGCCCGAGGAGTCACGGGCGCCCGGGTTATGTGGGAATTGACAACTTTGTTATTTTGTTGACCAGTTTGACCATTTGACCATGGATCAATTATTTTGACCATGGTATGACTCCTTTGACCATGGTTTGACTACTCTGACCATGGTTTGACTAGTTTGACTATGGTTTGACTGCTTTGACCATGGTTTGACTATTATTTAAATCAAGCAATAATCAAGTCCATTCTAAGCCACAGAATTTAATGTTTGTACTAAACAACAGTACAAAGATAAACTTAATTTTATTTAAGTTAACTTTTACCCTCTCACTCATTCTAGAGTTGTCAATCACGTTTGCCTTATGAGTTTTGTGAGACAGATTTTAGTAGATAGAATTATTTTAAAAAATTATGATTTATTTTGAAAAACTTAAATTAATTATGAAAATAGTTGACTTTGAGTTTATTTAAAAATAGTGTGAATCTACAATTAACTGAAAATTTGTGTTAGATTCGAATTTCATAAAGAATAATTTGAATTTGAATTTCAAAAATTGGCTTCCAGGTCTTGGCGAGGCACTAGGCCTTCTTTGGTCGTAGCCTTATTGGATCATCAACTCTTTCCTTGACAAAGCCTTTTGATGAAATTTCATTTTCAAGATTATTTCTCGAAAAATTCTGGTCTAACTAGTTTGGGTCTTGGATCGGTAGCTTCGGCTAGTTTCACCAGTCTAAAGAGACCAAGTAGAGTATACTTGACCTTATTAAAAGCGGCTTCCCTAACGTACTATCATTTCACCGCCAACCAATACTAGGTTGTTCAAGTTTCAGTTTAATTGGTTTAGTCCTTAATCTAACCAGTCCTAAGTCTAAGCATGGTAAATTACAGAAATTAAATAAACAAGCAATCATGCAATTTTAAAATAAGAATAGAAATTTATCTAACTACGAATATCGTTTTTAATTTGGCTCCCCCTGAACTAAAGCCACGATAATGGTTCGGCAAGATGTGAATCTTGTCCTTGGGGATCCAATACTGATTTGATCCAGTTTGTTTGTTCAGGCACAGTTTGGGTACCCATGCCTGAATTTTAGGTCTGGACTGGTTCAGTACAGCATAGTATGTTCTTTGTCTAGACTTGATTCTATAGCCTAATCCGGATCGATTTAGAACCGACTTCTATTTTCCAAGAATCATGTCAAGACCCTTGGAACCAGAAGTGAATCGTTCTAAGGCAGATCTAAGGTCCTTGACTTGAGTTTTCAAGGAGGAGTTCTTTTTCTCAAGTTTTTCAACTTGAGTAGAGGTTCCTTCTTGAACCTTCTGAGTTAAGGATCTAGAGTTAGCTCCCTCTTTCAAGAGTTTTACTTCCTGTCGGAGAGATTCGACTCGGATTTTAGCTTTCGCCAAGTCTCGAGAAAGATAGGCAATTAATTCACATAGTTGATTTCTAGAAAAACCACTTACAGTGATTTCGCCATCCTCTGAAAACGTGAGTTTGCCGTCGTCCGGCTCCGATTCTGACTCGGTCTCGATTTCTTCTGAGGTGGTTAGTGCGAGCAAGTTTGACTGTGGGGCCTCTTCTTCTTCTTCAGAGGAAGACTCGTCCCACGTTGCTTGAAGAGCCTTCTTTCTTCTTGCTTTCTTGGCTTCTTTTAGGTTAGGGCATTCCGATTTGAAATGTGCCTTTTTGTTGCATTCGAAGTAAGTCACACTTAATTTGTTCTTAGTTGGTTCAGCTGGATCTTCCTTCTTTCAGCTGGCCTTTCTTCTGTTGGATTGATTCTTCAATTCCTTATAGTAGTTCCGGGCAAGCCGGACCAGCTTGGGTCGATCTCCTTCGCTGTGTTTTGAGTCTGAATCTAACTCAGACTCGGGCTCAGGTTGAGGCTTCTTCTTGGTTATATTTCCAGTTTTACCTGCAATAAAGGCAATGCCTTTCTCGGCCTGTGTGCAGTTAGTCTGCTCATGTAATTCAAGTTCGAAAAATAGTTCATCTAATTTAATTTTAGACAAGTCCCTTGAAACTTTGTACGCATCTACCATAGATGCCCACAACGTGTTTCTTGGGAAAGCGTTAAGGGTATACCTGATCAGGTCACGGTTTTCTACATTGTGACCGATTGTGTGAAGGCTCTTCTTGTCACCTTTCTTATTCTCCTCCTTTTCATCTCTTCTCTTTAGTTGAGGGCACTCATTCTTCATGTGCCCCTCTTGGTGGCAGTTGTAGCAAATGATGTCCTTTGCCTTGCCCTTGCTTTTGGATCCTTTCCTAGTATAAGACTTGTTAGAAAAACTTTTAAAAGCCCTACGCATTTTTCTTATCATAAAGGCCTCTTGGTCGCTATCCATAGAGGCACTGGACTCCTCTGAGTCGGATGAAGAGGAGTATACCACCTTCTTCTTCTTCTTCTCCTTTTCTGCAATAAAGGCTATACCTTTCTCTTTGGCCGAAACATTAGCTTGCTCGTGCAGTTCAAATTCACAAAATAGATCATCTAATTTTACTATTGACAAATCCCTTGATACTTTGTAGGCATCAACCATTGATGCCCACAAAGTTGTTCTCGAGAAAGATTGTAGGACGTACTTGACGAGATCCCGGTTTTCAATCTTCTCGCCAATCACATGGAGTTCGTTGATGATCTCCTTCACCCTTCCATGCAGTTGGCTGACAGTCTTGTTGCTCTTCATGGATAGGGTTTGGAGTTGGGCAACGAGCAGATCCTTCTTTGCCCTTCTAGACTCGTTAGACCCTTCATTCAGTTCAACTAGTTTGTCCCATAACTCTTTGGTGCTCTTGAATGGTCCCACCTTGTTGAGTTGCTCCTTTGACAACCCGCATTGTAGTGTGGTGGTGGCCTTGGCATTTGACTGCGCCCTCTTCATGATATCCTTCGACCATGATCTCATTGGTGTTGGCTCTCCTCTTTCGTCGATGGGTGCATCGAAACCATCTACAATACTAATCCAGTTTTCAATGTCATTCATTAAATAGTACTGCATTCTACCTTTCCAGTACGCGAAGTCATTCCCATCGAAGAATGGTGGCCGTGCAGTGCTGTATCCCTCTTGAAACGCCATTTCACTTTACTCCGGTCGACGGTGAGTTCTCCCGAAGTGAACCTACTCTGATACCAATTGATAGATCGAAGAGCGTTGCTAGAGGGGGGGTGAATAGTGTTGGTGCAATTTACACTAATAGTTAAACTTAAGTTTTGATGAATGACAAATATGTTAAAGTTAGGCTTGCTTTTGGTTTTGACCTCTTTACTAAGTGTGCAGGTTTGAAAGACTTAGGACCTGACACCAGGCTGAAGTCCAGGGTGGTTGAGTCCTAGTGGGAAGTCCAGTTGGGTTCGCGAGGCCTGACAACTGGCTGAAGCCCAAGTTGGTTGAAACTTGGCAAAAAGACCAGGGTGGTTGAGCCCTGGCAGGAAGACCTGGTGGGTTAAGAAGTTGAGTAGAGCTGCACGAGGTAAGTAAGGTAAGTCACTGAAGGAGCGAACCAGTGAGGACGGGTCCTATTTTAGGACTGTAGGCGCGGTCCAACTTAGGCCCATTTTGGTGACCTCGGTTGAGTCCTAATTGTTGGTGCAGAAATGCACCTAAGTCAAACCTGTGTTTTGATAATGGCAACATAGGTCAAAAAGTTAAGTCTTTCTTGTTTTCTAACAAGTTAATCAAGTGTGCAGGAAAAGCCCTAGCAAAGGACTACTAGGCAGTGGCAAAGGAATGCCAGGAAAGAAAGCCCTAGCGAAGGATTGCTAGGCAACTGGCGAAGGACTGCCAGCATCAAGCCCTAGCGAGGGACTGCTAGGCACTGGCGAAGGACTGCCAGCAACGAAGCCCTAGCGAAGGACTGCTAGGCAACTGGCGAAGGACTGCCAGTTTACAAGACCTGACAAAGGACCGTCAGGCAAAAGTCCAACCAAAGGAACGGTTGGCATCAGGTAAATTCTCCCGAGAGGAGTAGGTGAGGACGCGTTCCCCGTCGAGGGAACAGTAGGCGTCGGTTCGACCTAGGACTCCATTTTGGAGACCAAAGTCAGAACCAAGACAGCTAAGGCTGTATAAATCTAATAAATTATTATGTTATTGTGTTTTGGACTAACCCTGGATGCAGGACCGAAGGAACGTGTGTCTGCAGCTCAGAAAGCCTCAATGGAGAGAGGCAGTAGCTGAGTAGGGCGCCCCCAAGGGCCATACAAAACAAGTAACAAGAAAAATGGTTCGAATACATACTGGGCCGGGCGCCCCCGTGCTCCCGGGCGCCCCCGCTGCTCTCGGGCGCCCCCATGCGCATACATCGAACCCGAACCCCTCTAAGCCAAGCGTAGCCAAAGGATAGAGTTTGACCCGGTCAATCCGGGCGCCCCGAGCGCTGCGGGCGCCCCAGTCAAAGCGGATCCAGAAGATCAGACGCGACCGAGACTTTGGCGGATCGAAGGCCACGTGGGGGGCGCCCCCAACGTCCCGGGCGCCCCCTAGCCCTATATAAAGGGCCCTCGACCCCAGGCTTCCAGCATCAATTCTCTCAACACCTTAAAGCTCTTCTACGCTCGTGCCTTGCTCTAGAAACGCTTCACCTCGAGCTGACAACGTCCCGCTGCCCTGAAAGAGTCGACCTACTCCGGACGTTGGTAAAGAAGAGCGTACTTAATTTATTATATTTTATTGCACTCATTTTGTAATTAAATTGTGTAACCTATTTGCGCGAATATAGAATTGCCCAAAGTAAACGGTCAACGACCGTGGGCCTTGGAGTAGGAGTCGACACACGCTCCGAACCAAGTAAAAACCACTGTGTCTTTTGTGCTGTGTCTCTTATTTTTATTTCCGCTGTGCAATTACTCTTAGTTTTCCGAAAAAGAACGATTTCCGATATTCACCCCCCCTCTATCGGTTTTCTCGATCCAACAAGTGGTATCAGAGCAGGGTTTTCAAACTTGGTGCAACCACCAGTTTGAAATTTTTTTTCGGATTTTTTTTCTTTTCGAATTTAATTAATTTTTTTTAATTATCTTTATCCCGCACTGCTAATCCAAGACCAAATCTTGGGACACCTTTGTTTGTAAGTTTCCGTTTACAGAACAAATGTCTATGCAAGAGGGATTCAGCACCGCTAGACCTCCACTCTTCAGTGGAGAAGACTTTTCCTACTGGAAAAGTCGCATGGAGGTCCACTTGAAAACTCAGGTGGATATGTGGATCATTATCCAGTCCGGTCTGGAGATCCCCCGAAATGCGGAAGGACTTCCACAAAGCTACTCGGAGTGGGACAACACTCTAAAGCGCAAGATAGAAGCCGACGCAAAAGCAACGCAAACCCTACAATGCGGGCTGACAAAGAAAGAGCTGAACCGAGTGGGCCCCTTCAACAGTACAAAAGAGCTATGGACAAAACTGATCGAGCTGCACGAAGGGACTTCGGACACCAGGATCAGCAAAAGGGATCTGCTACTGAATAAACTCTACACTATCAAGATGGCCGACAACGAAACAGTAGCCCAGCTCCACGCACGAATCCTGGAGGTAATGAATGGTCTTCACACAATAGGTCACAAGGTTGAAAACCGTGACCTAATAAGGTATGCTCTAAACGCCTTTCCTAGAAACACCTTGTGGGCATCTATGGTAGATGCATACAAGGTCTCTAGAGATCTTTCTAAAATAAAATTAGATGAATTGTTTTCCGAACTAGAACTACACGAACAAACTAACTCAAATATGGTCGAGAAAGGTATTGCTTTCATTGCAGGTAAATCTGGAAGGACAACGAAGAAGAAGCCTGAACCTGAACCCGAGTCTAACTCTGACTCAGATTCAGAAGACGAAGAAGGAGAACAAACTAAGCTAGTCAGACTCGCTCGAAACTACTACAAGGAGCTGAAGAACCGAACCAACAAAAGGAAAACCGGCCGAAGAAAAGACGAACCAGCTGAACCCGCGAACAAGCCTAATGTGACCTGCTACGAGTGCAAGAAAAAGGGCCACTACAAAACAGAGCGTCCAAATTTGAAAGAGTCCAAGAAGACGAGAAGAAAGAAGGCGCTACAAGCAACCTGGGACGAGTCTTCCTTAGAAGAAGAAGAAGAGGTGCCTCAGTCCAATCTCCTAGCTCTGACCGCCTCAGAAAAAGTCGAGTCAGAATCAGAACAAGAGGACGGCGAGCTGACCTTCACAGAAGATGGAGAAATAAAGGTAACTGGTTTTAATAGATTGCAATTAAGTGAGTTGATTTCATTTCTTTCTCGAGACTTGGCTAAAGCCAAACTCCGAGTCGAATCCCTCTGACAGGAAGTAAAACTCCTGAAAGAGGGAGCTGACTCTAAACCCTTAACCGAGAAGGTTCAGGAAGGAACTCCTATTCAAGTTGAAAAACTTGAAAAGGAAAACTCCTCCCTGAAAACTCAGGTTAAGGATCTTAGATCAGCACTAGAACGATTTACATCTGGTTCCAAAGGTCTTGACATGATCCTTGGAAAATAGAAATCTGTTCTAAATCGATCCGGATTGGGCTATAGAACCAAATCTCGGCAAAGATCATACCTTGCTGTACTGAATCAGTCCAGAGGTAAAATTCAGGCATGGGTACCTAAACTATACCTGAACAAACCAACTGGATCAAATCAGTATTGGATCCCCAAGGACAAGATTCACATCTTGCCCAACCATCACCGTGGCTTTAGTCCAGGGGGAGCCAAACTGAAAACTATTTTCATTATTAGATAAACTTGTTATTATTGATTTAAATTGCTTGATTGTTTGCCTGTTTATTTAATTTCTGCAAATTACCATGCATAGACTTAGGCTAGTTTAAGGACCAAACAAACTTAACTGAAACTTGAAAACATAGTATTGGGTGGAGGTGAGATGATAGTACGTTGGGGAAACTAATTCTAATAAGATCAAGTTTACTTGGTCTCTTTAGACTGGTGAAACCAGCCAAAGCTACCGATCCAAAATCCAAACTAGTTAGACCAGAAATTTTTCAAAGAATAATTTGAAAATGAAATTTCTTTAAAAGGCTTTGTCAAGGAAAGGGTGGATGATCCCATAAGGCTTCGGCCAAAGAAGGCCTAGTGCCTCGCCAAGACCTGGAAGCTAATTTTAGAAATTCAAATTCAAATTAATCTTTGTCAAATTCGAATCTAACACAAAATTTCAGCTAAGTGTAGATTTTAAAATCTTTTCAAAAATTTCAAAATTAATTAAGGTTTTAAAAAATTTTAATTGTTTTTTTTTAAATTAATCAAAACTTTCAAAATAATTTTAACTATCAAAACCTGTCTCACAAAACCTATAAGGTTAACGTGATTGAAAACCCTAGATTTGGGTGAGACAGTAGGATTAAGACTCAATTGAAAATTCTGTTAATACCTATACGATGAGATAATCTTGTATTTGTCAAACCATGGTCAAAGCAGTCAAAACATGGTCAAACCAAGGTAAACGAGGTCAAAACATGATTAACGCAGTCAAACCACAGTCAAAACCGTCAATTCAATTCAAACCATGGTCAAAAGTAGACAAGACAAAAAATGTGACTCTACCTACCCTATTCGGGGCGCCCGGAACCACGCGGGCGCCACCTCCCATACTTTTCTCTACTCCCTAGTCAAAAAAAGTTGCCAGTGCTTTTGACCAAGGCGCCCGAAGCCACGCAGGCGCCCCCATCAACTCCAACGCAGCAAAAAGCTGCAAAAGCTCTCTGTTGAGGGCGCTCGGACTGTCCCGGGCGCCCCCAACCAATCCTTCACACTGCCCCTAGCAGTAACCTTGACCAGGGCGCCCGGAAGCTCCCGGGCGCCCCCATGAGTTTGCCTATAAAAGGCACCCGAATTCCCCTTCCCTTCCCACACCAAAATCTACCTTCTTCCTCACTTCTTTCTCTTCAAGAAGACAGGTCCCTACAGGGATAATTGATTGATCAAGTGTAAATCTAATTATGAATTAGTTCAGTACAGCAAATTCTTATTCATTTTTAATGCTATATTTATCTGTTTTGATATATGGCAAAGGGGGAGAGATAGAGATAGGAAAGAGAAAATTAATTTTTCTAAATTTTTCCTTTAAAATTAATTTTTCTAAATTTTTCCTTTAGTCAAAAAGTTTCATTATTAAAGCTTTCAAAATGTTGCTAAAATCTGTTTCCAAACTGTCAATTTTGCTAAGTACTCTAGCTTCAAAATCTGTTTCCAAACTATCAATTTTGCTAAGTACTCTAGCTTCAAAATCTGTTTCCAAACTTTTAAATTTTGCTAAAATACTTTAGCTTTAAAGTTTTTAAAAATTTTACTAAGTACTCTAGCCCTTCAAAAGTTTCTTACTTAAGCTTGTCAAAATTCTTATAAGTACTGTAAAGCTTAAGTTTGTCAAAATTGTTAAGTACTTAAAGTTTTCCAAATGCACTTTAGTTTTCTGAATATACTTTATACTTAAGTTTTTCCAGATATACTAAAGTGTTTCAAAACCTACTAAGTACTTAAGATTGTTATATCTTACCGAGTACTTAAGCTAACATTTTGAGTACTTTAAAACTTAAGATTTAAAAATTTTTTTAAAGTACTCTAATTATGCTCTACTATGTATTTTTAACTTAAGTTACTTCTAAGAATCAAAAACTTAAGTTTTCAAAGTACAAGTAAGGTTTTTTTTCCCTACGAATTTTTAAAAATCTAGGGGGAGATTCCCTCCAGGGGGAGGGAACAAAAGATAAAACTTTTTTATGTTTTGCTTAAACTTAACTTTTTGAACTAGGGTTGCCATAAATCAAAAAGGGGGAGATTGTTGGTGCAGAAATGCACCTAAGTCAAACCTGTGTTTTGATAATGGCAACATAGGTCAAAAAGTTAAGTCTTTCTTGTTTTCTAACAAGTTAATCAAGTGTGCAGGAAAAGCCCTAGCGAAGGACTACTAGGCACTGGCAAAGGAATGCCAGGAAAGAAAGCCCTAGCGAAGGATTGCTAGGCAACTGGCGAAGGACTGCCAGCATCAAGCCCTAGCGAAGGACTGCTAGGCACTGGCGAAGGACTGCCAGCAACGAAGCCCTAGCGAAGGACTGCTAGGCAACTGGCGAAGGACTGCCAGTTTACAAGATCTGACAAAGGACCGTCAGGCAAAAGTCCAAACAAAGGAACGGTTGGCATCAGGTAAATTCTCCCGAGAGGAGTAGGTGAGGACGCGTTCCCCGTCGAGGGAACAGTAGGCGTCGGTTCGACCTAGGACTCCATTTTGGAGACCAAAGTCAGAACCAAGACAGCTAAGGCTGTATAAATCTAATAAATTATTATGTTATTGTGTTTTGGACTAACCCTGGATGCAGGACCGAAGGAACGTATGTCTGCAGCTCAGAAAGCCTCAAAGGAGAGAGGCAGTAGCTGAGTAGGGCGCCCGGAGCGTCCCGGGCGCCCCCAAGGGCCATACAAAACAAGTAACAAGAAAAATGGTTCGAATACATACTGGGCCGGGCGCCCCCGTGCTGTAACGCCCCAAAATTCCCATTTCTAGTTCTTAAAGTCCTTAGAATTATTTAAAAATGGTTTAGAAATATTCTAAATATTTTTAGGGATTTTTAGAATATTTTTATGGAATTTTCCGAGTTCGTTTAGTATATAAAAAAAAAAGGGGAAAAACGTTTAAGGGAAGCCGGGGGTTCGAACCCGCGACCAGCAGGAGACCAGGCAAGCGCGCGACCAGCCAGGCTAGGGTATCAAGCACAGCAAAGGGTGGAGAGATATATATTTAAGGTGTGGTTATGTCAATCCGCCCCCCATAAGTATAAATAAATAAGTTAAGAGAGGAAATTAGAATTTTGGGTTTTCTTCCTCACCCTGGCCGCGCGAAGCAGCCCCTCCCTCTCACGCACGCACGCCCGAGCCCTTCTCCTCTCTTCCAAGGGGCGCTGGCCAAGGAGGGATCAAAGAAAGCGGAGCGTTGTATTCGTCTCGACGAGGAGAACGCGTAGGCGCGAAGAATTCTCCGAGATCTCAAGTTCTCCCGAGTCCTAGACGTCAATCTTGGTTGTAAGTCCAAGATATCAATGTAAGTACTGCTCACCTGCAGTAAGAGGCGGTTTTTCCGCGAGAATTTCCTTTAAAAGTTTTAAAAGAGATATTTCCTTTAGTTTATGATTTTTGCATGTGATATTAGTTCATTATATGTTTATATAGTTGATTAAGCACCCTATATGAGATTAGGGCTAAGAAAAGTTATGAGAAAAGAAAAGAGAAGATAAAGATAAGAAAAGAAAAGGCCAAGGCCTTAAGAAATCCCCAAAAGTCAAGACTTAGGGATTTTAGCACGCAAGGTGCTCGAGAAAATGCCAAGGCATTTACAGATAAGAAAGAAAAGAAAGAAAAGCTATTTTATTTTCTAAGGCCAGTACCCGGCGTCCAAGGGCGTCGTTAAAGAAATCCAGGTGTCCAATTCCAAGGTCTTGGCCCTGGTAGACCAAGGTCTGCTCTATTAGGATTGGTGGCTCGCTACCCCAACCTTTTAGGGAACGCGCATGAGATGGTACTTACGTCTTCAGTGGATCCAAGTGATTATTATTTTCAAGTATATGCTTTAGCAAAGTTTCTAAAGTTTAAAGAGTTTTCAAAAAGTTAAAGAATAGCTAAAGTTTCAAGTTGAGCCAAGAAAAGTAAATTGAGATTTATTAATGCTTGAGTATGCATGTTTTGAGTTATACATGTTCTTAGTTTTCTTTCAAGCATATAAGTATCTCATATGATTTTCATATTGTTCAAGAAGCATGTTTGCACATTTCGAGATTTTGTGAGCTAGATAGTACTTACTAAGCTTTTTGCTTACTAGTTGCATTTCCTCTTACTGCAGATAAAGGTAAAGGCAAGCAATTCTGAAGGAAGGCGACGAGGCGGTGCTGAGTAAAGTGTGTGTGGTGGCTGATTTTGGAGAGATCTTTGAGACGAGACAATTTAGTTATTTGAATTACAATGTTATAGTTTATTCAAATTTCAAGTTCTTGCTTTATGGAGTTTAGCGAACATTTAAGCTTTGAATAGTTTTACATGCTCAATTTCTTAGGGTGAAGATTCCATGTCATTTCATTTAGCATATATATCCTTATGATGGCATTGGATGAGTAGAAGTGTGAGTAGTTGGAAATATTGATACTTTGTTAGAAATATAGATGCATGTGCCAAGATAGTATTAATTTCTCTTTGAATCAAGTTTTATTGCTTAAATATGTTTAGAAGAGTTGCATTCACATTTCATAATGCTTTAGCAAGGTTATAGAACATGTATTTGGTGTTATGAATGCATAGGAGTCAAGATTGGTACAAACTCTATTGTTAAAGTTCATATAACCTTGAATAGCTTATTTTCTTCCGCAAAAGTCCTAATTACAAGTTTATGGATTCATTTTGATTGGCTAAATTGATTGGAAAACTGGCCTAGAGTATAGAAATGGTGTCATGATTCTATTTGGCTCGAAAGTATAGGTTTGGTGGAGTTTTGAAGCAAGTGCCGAAATCTGAAAATTCTGTTTTCAGGCTTATCAGTCGACTGATACAGTATCAGTCGACTGATACCCGAAAGTGGAGTTGGGCGAGGCAAGTTTCAATAAGTTTCATCTTAGGAGTTTTTGAGGAAGAAAGTGTGACATGGTATCATGCATGACT
This sequence comes from Boesenbergia rotunda, assembly GCA_024364735.1. Classification (NCBI taxonomy): domain Eukaryota; kingdom Viridiplantae; phylum Streptophyta; class Magnoliopsida; order Zingiberales; family Zingiberaceae; genus Boesenbergia; species Boesenbergia rotunda. The sequence continues at coordinate 3,823 of JAGFNQ010009787.1, read as the reverse complement.
ATTAGAGTTAGTATATCATAGATAGATTTAAATTGAGAAGAAAAAAAAAGATTTCCGCATTCTTTAGTCGTGCATTAGAGTCGAGAAGTAGACAGAAGTAACGATCCGTCTAAGGCAGGAGAAGGCGGGTCGCTACAGGTGGTATCAGAGCAGTTCCCATTCTCCAGCATCACACACACATCAGCATCAACCTTGCCGTCTTCAAGTAAGAAAGCTTTAAGTTTCAGTTTTTTTTATTGCTCCTTTATTTAATTGCAGTATAGAGAAATGCTTAAGTACTACTCACATGTGCATAGAACAAGGAAGCATGTTTAATCCCTTAGTATCACGGAATCATGTTTAATCCCTAGAATGGATATCAGATTTCTAAGTAAGAAGACAAGTTTATACCTAGAGATGTAGTAGTGATTTCTTGTTCCTTTATGCATTATTAGATGGCAAGAAGAGGCCGAGCTCCTAATGCTAATAACAGAACTCCAGTTCAAGATAACAGTGAGCCTGGCACAGAACAGCCAAACCTGATGGCAGTCATTGCTCAAATGCAAGCTCAGATTACAGAACAACAGAAGACCATCGCCACACTGATGGCGAATCAGCACCCAGTGCCCCCTACACCACCCACAGCAGGAGTGGGAACTCCAGTGGTGGCTGAAGTTCCACCAGTCACACAGGAGACCCCTGCCGTGAACCGAAGACAAGAAGCATACCTCGTCCAGTGGCAGAGGCTGAAACCCGAAAGCTTCTCAGGCACGACTGAGCCCTGGGATGCCCAGGCTTGGTTCAAGACTTTAGAGAGCACGATGGAGCTTCTTGACTGGCCAGAAGTCGAGAAGGTCAAATGTGCCTCCTTCTGCCTAACTGGAGATGCTCGTATGTGGTGGGAGCGAGTCAAGAGTAAGAGGATAGTCAACCAGATGAGCTGGGCAGATTTCGAGCAAGAGTTCTATGAGGAGTTCTTCCACATGCGGGTTACCAACAAGCACTACGAGGACTTCATGGAGTTCAGACAGGGTAGCCTACCAGTGGGAGAAGCAGTCGCGAAATTCAACAGACTAGCTCGCCTCTGCCCAGAGCTAGTCAGCACAGAGAAGGAGCGAGTCAGGCTGATGCTCCGCATGCTGAACCCTGAGATAGCACTCAACGTGAACAGCGGGACGCACCGACCCCAGACCAGCGAGGAGTTGGTCAGTAGTGCTCTAATCTCAGAGCACTACCTGAATAGCATCAAGGCACAGCGAGCACAGCAGAAGCCAGTCCTGATTGAGAACAAGACAATAGGAGGCCAGAAGCCTCAGCCAAATAGCCAGAACTGGAAGAACAAGAACCACAAAAGGAAGCAGTGGCCTGGCAGCCAAAAGGAAAACCAGAGAATAAGCAAGCTAGGTATCCACCTTGTCCTAAGTGTGGGAGGAACCATCCAGGAGCATGCCTTTTGGGTGTAACTGGATGCTATTCATGTGGACAAGAGGGACACAGATCCAAAGACTGCCCAAACAAGTTTAAGGTACTTCCTCAGCAGTCCGTACAGTATGGAGGCCAGCCTCAGTTACATTACATGCCTACTATACTGGAGGGACCTCAGATCAGTCAAGGAGGGTTGGAAGCAGCACCAGTTCCAACCAATGCCAGAGTCTTTGCCCTCACGAAGGAAGAAGCTGCCAGCGCCTCCACGGTCGTAACAGGTCAAATAGTTATTTTACAGCATTTAGCTACTACACTGTTTGACACTGGGGCGACCCATTCTTTCGTATCAGTACCTTTTGCTAGTAAGTTACAGGTGCCTGCAGAGAGTTGGGAGTCCAGATTCCTGACAACTCTCCCTTCAGGGGAAATCATGGATCCACCCAGAGGTTCCGGGCTGTGCCAATCAAGATTTCAGACCGAGAGCTATATGTCGATCTGATAGTCCTTGCGATGCAGGACTTCGACATCATACTGGGCATGGATTTCCTCAGTAAGTACAGCGCTTCAGTGGACTGCCGTAGAAGGAAGGTGGTTTTCAGCCCAGAAGGAGAACCACCATTCGAGTTTCAAGGAGCCCCAAGGAGGAAGACTCAGAAATTTCTCTCAGCCTTGGCAGCCCACCAGATGCTAGAGCAAGGGTGTGCTGGTTTTCTTGCACACATAGTGGACTCAGAAGCAAAGAAAGAACTCAAGCAGGAGGATGTACGGGTAGTCTGCGAATATCCAGAAGTGTTCCCAGAAGAATTACCTGGACTACCTCCCAACAGAGAAGTGGAATTCGAGATCGAGCTAGTGCCCGGTACCGGTCCGGTCTCGAAGGCCCCATATCGTATGTCTCCAGCAGAGTTGAAGGAATTACAAGAGCAACTCCAGGAGCTACTAGACAAGGGCTTCATTCGCCCGAGTCATTCACCCTGGGGAGCTCCTGTACTTTTCGTCAAGAAGAAGGATGGGTCTATGCGTCTGTGCATAGACTACAGAGCTCTGAACAAGGTAACCATCAAGAACAAGTACCCCCTTCCTAGAATAGATGATTTATTTGATCAACTCAAAGGGGCTACAGTGTTCTCGAAGATAGATCTGCGTTCTGGGTATCATCAGCTGAAGGTTAAAGAAAGTGACATCCCCAGGACGGCCTTCAGGACAAGATACGGCCACTACGAATTTGTAGTAATGCCTTTTGGAGTAACCAATGCTCCAGCAGTCTTCATGGAGCTGATGAACCACATCTTCAGGGAGTATCTCGATAAATTCGTCATTGTATTTATTGATGATATTCTCATATACTCACAGACTCCAGAGGACCATGCTACACACTTGAGGATAGTGCTGCAGATCCTTCAGCAGGAGAAGCTCTATGCAAAATTCTCAAAGTGTGAGTTTTGGCTAGATCAGGTGACCTTCCTAGGTCACATTGTATCCAAAGAAGGCATTCAAGTTGATCCAGCCAAGATAGAAGCAGTCAGCAACTGGTGTAGACCCAAGAATGCCAGTGAGATCAGAAGCTTCTTAGGCCTGGCAGGATATTACAGAAAATTTGTGGAGGACTTTTCCAGGATAGCCTCTCCACTCACAGCCTTGACCAGAAAGAACAAGAAGTTTGAATGGTCAGATAAATGCGAGCACAGTTTTCTAGAGCTGAAGAAGAGACTGACCAGTGCTCCCATCTGACTGTTCCAGAGAGTGACAAGGCCTTTGACATCTACAGTGATGCATCCAAGATGGGCCTTGGAGCTGTCCTCATGCAAGATGGTAAAGTAATAGCATATGCCTCCAGACAGCTCAAGGACTATGAGAAGAATTACCCTACCCACGACCTTGAGCTAGCAGCTGTGGTTTTCGCACTGAAGCTCTGGAGACACTACCTGTATGGAGTGCAGTGCAGAATCTTCACAGACCATCAAAGTTTGAAGTACTTCTTCACTCAGAAGGACCTGAATATGAGGCAGCGCAGGTGGCTAGAGTTGGTCAAAGATTATGACTGTGAAATCCTCTACCACCCAGGTAAAGCTAATAAAGTGGCAGATGCACTGAGCAGGAAATCCTGTGCAGCACTGATGTCCCTATCATCACTGTCTCTACCACTTCAGAAAGAAATAAAGGATTTTGGAGTCGAGGTAATAATTGGGCAACTTTCTGCATTGACTCTAGAGTCAACCCTGCTTGTGGATATACAAAGAAAGCAAAGTCAAGACCCAGAAATCCAGAAGATCAAGCAGGGGATCCAAGAGGCAGAAAATTCAGAGTTTCGAGTATCAGATAGTGGCATACTCTATCTTGGAGACCGCCTTTGCGTCCCCAATGATGAGGAACTAAGGAAGAATATTCTAGAAGAGCCCACAGTACCCCATACTCTATG